>JAEMWC010000121.1:380000-397500 GCA_016490735.1 Pachyseris speciosa | reverse complement strand
TAGCTACTGACAATTTTTTAAGTTTTATTTAGTTGGGTTTAGTTATTTTTGAGTTGTCTCGAAAGCCAAATTTTGGATACGTATGTTCAAATGGATATTTAAACAAAAATTTGCGCACGGCAAAGATCAGACCAACGCACTGTTCATGGATTGAGCAAATATTAGTTTTTAGAGTAAATTTTTGTAGAAATAACATAAGATATTCTGATGTAAAATAAATAGCGAATTTATGTACGAGAAATTTGAGAAGGGAACACAAAGCTTTACGCTTTCTATCTTTCTTTCAAAAGGCGGTCTCTGTAAGTAAGGTGCCCACTCAGTATTACGACATAAAGCTGAGCACGTGAAACTATAATAACTCGTTTCTCCGTTGGTGTCAATTTACAATGGAAAATTTATTAATTTAAAACTGTACCCTGTTTAAAAATAGCAAAAACTGTTTTAAAGTAAATCATTCTTGAAACATTGTATACTAAAATAATAAACCTTTTGCAGGGCGTGCGAAGAGGGGTTCGTTGAGCGTTTGATTACGTAACTGCTATATTTTATAGAACGTTTCCGACCCTCTTATCTTACAAAACACAGGTGATCATCAGTTACTAATATTTGCATGAAAAATGAGTTGCAACCGATTTTGCAAGGAACTTGTGAGACCGCAACACAAAAACGTTCAGAACTTTGACGGTGCATACTTTTTACGGAAATAGTGCGGATTGTTAACGCCGGATCGCCAAGATGCAAAGCTTTAGGTATATTTGTTAATTCATAGTAGCAATACTGGTATGCAGCTGTTTTTAAAGTTCTATGTTTCAGCAAATAGCAATTAGACAAAAGTCTGTGATTATTTATTATTTGTCATTAAACTCGTTTCGTATCTGAAGCTTTCTGACTTGATGAACAATATTAGGCCACGCGAGTAGAGGAAGGTTAATATTTATAAAATACTTTTCTCTCACCAAAGTTACCAAGCCATTTAAAAAGAACATTTAATTATCTTTCATAACTTCACATTCACTGGTATAACGAGAAACAAGACAAACTGAGCACTTGCGAGTTAAACAGTGCATGATAATTTGCAATAAAAATAATATTGCAATCAAAAATGCTCTCCCAACAACCTTATGTTTTCCGTTATGCTTTCTGGCGGGTATGAAAAGAAAACAACAATTCTCCTTACAGATATGTCAGCTTAGTATTATTTGTATTATTTGTTTTGTAACGCAATGCTGTGGATGGTTATGACTTCCTTCTGAAAATAAGCTAGTCTTCAAGTCATTACCAATATTGTCCAGTTGATGGGTTGAACTTATCAGAGTTTCTACGAATTGTATACAAATATGTTTAAGTGTATGAGTTGCGAACATGTTTTAAGGGGAAACAGAGACTTCAACTCATCATTTAACTGAGAGAGTCCGCGAACCCGAAGGGGTTAGAAGGGGGTTGAACCACCTTGCCTGTATATCCAGGACTTAAACATGGTTTTATAAACAAGGAAAGCGAAGCACTTGTCATCGTAAGGAAGCCGCATGAAGATCGACGAGGAATAGGTTGTAGTTAAGAGTTTATTAGTTAACTAATAAGGATAATGAACTAATTCTTAGATAATGAACTAATTCTTACTTACAACGAGTTCTATATAAACGAGTGAAGACTAAATAGCACAGCAAACGGTTAAGAGTTCCTTTACACGATGACCGAGGGCACATTTTAGTTTCAAAAGTTCCATTTCACCACTAAAAAAAGTGTCACTTACAACTTTTGGAGCTGGCTATTGTAATCAAAAACGCCTGTGGGAAGTTCCTGCAGCTGGTTCTTGTACAAGTACCTACAAAGAACCAACGTTCATCATGACCTGACTGTTTGAAATGTATTTACTATATCTGTCTTTATAGTGGAGCACCGTCAATAAGAAAATATGGTAGTGTTTCGCCGGTGTTAACGACGAACGCACCTGCATGCTAACGATATGTTGCATGCACCATGTTCTATCCTTATCAATACTTGTTTTTACAAAATGTTTCATTCTTTTATAACGAGGCAAAAATCAGCGAAGGTCTCGTTAATGAGTACGTTTCTTTGGCTGCTTTTCCTAATGCTACGTCTCCTGGCTTTAGAATTAATTGATGAGTCTGCTGCATAGAACATCTGCCAAGCTTCAAGACCAAAAATGAATTTAAATGTTTAAGTTGTCCTTAAATAAAAACCTTTCGCATAGGTGCATGACTATGTGTTAGGTACGATAAAAGTGCAAGTGCTTAGGCGTTGATTGCGTGTTAGTGTGGTGCACGTGGCGATTACATGATTGTGTAACACCTTTTCCCTTCTGACAATAATGCTCTACAACATCTCACTGGTCATGGTACTCTGCGCTCATTCTGCGAGCGGCGTGGTCCAGGTCCACATATTTTTATTTATTTTTTTTTGATTTTTTTATTAGTTGTAAGAATACCAAAAGAAAGACAAATTACAGTCACAGTTACTCAACAGTACTTACACTACACGCTACTGTTGTGCTTACATTACAGTATCATTTCATTAGCTAAAGAATCTACGAAAAATGTTCACCCGCAGTTACTTGATAATTTAACATGTACAGTATTGCCGACGGCAGCACATACACATAACTATACGCAACGTAATATCTAATCAATCCGTCTACATGTATATTTTACAGTATTTTATGATAAGGAAGAGTGTTACACGCTAAGCCCTTCCAAAGGATATTTCTGTTTAAGATTTGCTATAAAGTCGAACATTGAAATTTCATTACGCAATAACTTGTTGTTATATAAATAGTATTTGGCATACAGGAGGGTGAAGTTGAGCTTTTTAACAAAATGCGATTCTGTGTTTTTACCAACAATTTTTCTACCAAATAATATTTCCATCTGTGAGAAGCGTAGGGAGGTAGCATTTTCATTATTGAACCATTTTATAACTTCCGAAAAGAATTGTTTAGTCAAAGCACAATTTTAGAAAGAGTGAATTATTGAGTCATTCATTTGGCACCATTCACAAAGCATATTGTCTTCTATACCATATATGAACACCTCCTTTTTGGAAACGATCGTCTATGTAGGAGTTTGAAGTAGAATTCTCTTAGCTTATTATCTTTGCATATGCTTTTAATATCGCCAAAATACGACTCTAGGGGGATTTGGTCTACTTGTAAGTCCCGAGCCCATTTTGTTTTTGCCTTGAGTTCGATTTTCTCATTGTTGATGAATAAACAATAATAATCTTTATTTTTCATTGCAAGGAGATTTATAGAGATTTCTGTAGAGAGTGGAAACATGCATTCTGACAAGAAATTTGTTTTATCTATTGTGGTGTCCCTCGCCTTCTCCAGGAGATGACTCGGGATTGCTGATGTAACTTGCAGATAGACAAGAAAATGACACTTTACATGGTATTTCTCTATGAATTCTGGGTACCGCAGAAATTTACAATCAACATTCAAAAGGTCTTGGATAAGGTAAACGCCTTTGTCAAACCAATTTCTATAGAAGATAGTAGATCCATCCAATAGAATCTCTTTGTTATTAAATAAGACAAATACCTGAGTTGAAGAATCTTTGTAGGATGATTTAAGCTCTAAGAAATTTTGGAGGATTGATTTATAAAACTGGGGTAACTTGATCCGCGCCAGAAACTTTTCGTCGTAATTACATCTCAGCAAAAAGTTGAGGCCACCAAACGTATCAAACAGGTAGCTGGGGATGACCCTCCAGGATTCCTCGGAAGTGTTTTCTTCCGATAGAAGTCTGGAAATCCATGCTAGATTCAACGATTTTGCCATGACATCTATACTAGGTGCGCGTAAACCTCCTTTGTCGTAGTCAGAGACCATTACTTTACGTTTAATTTTATCCTTTTTCTTTTTCCAGATGAATTAAAAAATCAGAGAATTTACAGCATGGATATAGTCATTAGAGATGTTAAGGCTTGAAATCGTATGAACATGCTGCGAGATTCCAAGGCTTTTGGCTATGAGACATCTTCCAAATAATGTAAGATTGCGACAATTCCAGATGTCGAAGACCGTTTGCAATTTCTGTAGTTTTGTCTTAAAATTATATTTTTCATTTTGCTTTTCATCATAAGAAATGTACGTCCCTAAGACTCGAACGGGCTCTTCAGGCCACTTGAATCCAAAGAGTTTCTCTTTACAATGTCTCCAAGGTCCAAGCCACAGAGCTTTGGTTTTCGATGGGTTTAATCTTAGGCCAGATATGCCACCAAATTTGTCTAATACACTGATGGCTCTTCTAACTGAATTGCTATTCTTGTTCAAAAGGGTGGTGTCGTCGGCGAATTGACTTATTTTAAATTCCCTTTGAAAGACGCTGACTCACTGGATTTCCTATTGCTGCTGTCGGAGAGCTTTCATATTCGATCCGAGGTGGACTGGGCATAGTCTCCCCTGTTGGTTTAGTGTTGGATGGTTCTCCTTCCTGTTCAATTTCTGAAGGAGTGGATGCAATTTGGAAATGGTCCATCATTGATTCATATCTGTCAGCTGGCTCTTTTTTGGCGCCCCTAATTTGCGCATGATTGCGTCGGACTGGTCTCATCGCTGTGTTCACCAGGCAAGACCTCTGTGTTGATTTCTCCACAACCTCTCCGTAGATCCATGGTTGAGACTTGTTTGTAGGCCGGGGTTTAAGATACACCTTTTCCCCTTGTGCAAACTCTTTTAACAGGACCGGATCTGTCTTGTCATAGTGACCGTTCGATCTGTTTCTCCTTACTGTAATATTTTGTACTACAACACGTGGGGACACTGCTTGTGGAGTAAGCTGGCTTGTAGCTGTAGGGATGATGTCCTGAAGTTTCCGAGACATCAAGCGCTGTGCTGGGGAATAGTCGTATCCATGTTGGGGCGTGTTCCGGCATGCGAAAAGAGCCAAGTACGAGTCCTCATGTTGGTATTTCTTCAAGAATGTTTTTTGCAATCTTGACAGCGGATTCGGCTTTTCATTTCCCCAGCTGTGGTAGGGTAATGACTTTATCATAGTAAATCCGTACTCGCGAGCGAACCGTGAGTATTCATGGCTGTCAAACTTTGGGCCTTTATTAGTTATACACTCAAATGGGATTTCGTGTCGGGCAAAATTTCCCTTAATGGCGCGGATGTCTCAGCTGGAAGAAGTATTTCGTAAGGGCTCAAGCTCAAAATAGTCACTATAGTGGTCCACTACAACTAGGTAATTACTGCCTTTCAGTTGAAATAGATCTGCGCTCACTTTTGACCACAGTCTAGAGTTTCTATCATGTGACTGCATAGGTTCTCGTGGTCTCTCGCACGTCTCTCTAATTGAAGCTTGCTTTTTCCGGCCCATATATAGACTCGCGTGCTCGTCGTATACTATTGTATGCAACTGGTGCACTTCGTGTATCTTCTGTAGCATTTTAGGCCGCAGGGATGGATGCACAATAACTTTATCAGACTTACAGAGAACTTCATTATACACCGAGATTTCATCTCTGAACCCCCAGTAGGCTCTGATTACCTTGGAGACATCGTTGCTATCCGAGGGCCAACCATTAGGTACCACTTTATGCAGGACTGCTAGCACGAGGTCTTTCGAAGTTCCCTCTTATTCGGTTCATCGTGTTAGCTGTGACACGGTTTGGTGTCAGATCCATTTGTGCTAGTTCCAGATGAAACACTTCACATTATTGCAAGGCAGTTGCAGGAGACTGCGAGATATCGCTTACGGCCGCGCGCGAGAGAGTGTCTGCAAACAAAAGTTCTTTCCCTTTCTTGTAGTGAACCGTGAACTGGTACTTCTGCAGCTTGAGAATCATTCTTTGCAATCTGCTAAGGGGCTTTGCCAAGGGGATGTTTGGAGATAATCTGTAAGGGCTTGTGGTCTGAGTGGACTGTGATGTCATGCTTGCCATGTAGGTAGTAATGCCAGTTATCCATGCAGGACACAATCGCAAGACACTCTCTTTCGATATGAGCGTAATTTCTCTCTAAACTGTTGAAGGTGTGTGAAGTGAAAAAAACTGGGTTGCCCTCTTGTAGTAAAACCCCACTGATGGCATTGTCAGATGCGTCTACTTCATCGCGCAGAATGCCTATTGTTCTCGGGACATTTACTTCCAGTTCAAAAAGGTTGTGGATCTGTCATATCGCGCGTGATTATGTATAAACGCTTAGAAAGAGCTTCCATGATTGGTTGCCATGAACGCACAACGACGCTCATTGACTCGATGAAGGCGACAAACTAAACAATGAACGCAGAGCGCTATTGTCTCTTCTTTTGTTTCGCAAAACTGCACATATGCGCATATTTCGTACGGAAGATTTTATGACATGGTTTTCCAATTTACTTTTTGCATGCGCAATTTTTAGATACGTTTTCTTTGGACAAAAGTTATAACTCACAAAGAATAATGAACTGTCAAATTATCTCAGTCTGCGCGAGCGAAATGATTGTATTCAATGTAAATAAACACATCATTCTATTTGTGAGTGTTTTGCGTTCGGAGGCTGCAGAGATTGCATAACGAGCTTAAGAGAAAAACAATAGCAGCAACTGGCCGTTTACTTGTAAGGAAAACATTTGGTTGCCCACATCATTAATTTGTGCCGGCGCCCATCCCAAAGTCTCCTCCATTTTTCGCCGCTTTATTTTCGCCCCGCTCTGCCAGTACAAACGCGCTCCGTTTACCATCTGAACGCCTGGAACAGGCTACTTTATCGGGGATTCGAAGAGCTCCCGATGGCGCCCGTTTTTCTTTTCCTCGTTCATTGTTGTCTTCTTCGAGTTTGAATAAATCATCAGAGCTGATGCACCTGGATTTTAAATTTCGCGGTACACGACTGTTTCACGACTGAATGGTTTTGTGAATACGGTTATTGTAAAGCTTAAAAACAATTGTTATGCAGACGAGCAATGAAAACAAAGGCTGGCTGGAGCAAGAAGCACCATTTTTGAACGAAATTGAAATGGTTATTTTCAAACTTAAATGGATAGGGGTTCTCGTCCACCAATTTTCGAAGCTAAAACGGCTTTTAAGAGGCAAATGTGCTATCTCTTATTTGCCGTTGGTCACTTTTGGAAGCGTATTCCATGTTCAAGAAAATTTCTTCCCAAATCGGCTTCCATACAAAAAATGGCTCATTTCTGTTGATTTTCAAGCGCAAATGGATAGACCTTGTGTTTGTCTATTACTGTAGATACATTCTTCCTCTTCAAAAAGCCGTAGGTCAAAGTGTTGGTTAGCAGTTATGTGATGTCACACGAGCAACTTTTCTCTGCCCACTCGGCCGATTTGAGCCCTTTCTTTTCTTATTCTGGGGTTTTCAAAGCGCACTGCCTTTCAAATTTGCCGTTTCGATTATTTTAAATAATTAATGATGTCCACTCTTTCTGCCCGATGTGAAGTGTCACTGGGAGGTTTGCATCATAGTAACGTAGCGTGGTTGTCCAAGCGATGAGATTCTTTGCCGAGTTGATTGCCATTTCGTGACTTTCCGACAAAAGAAAAGTAGAGTAATCTCTGGTAAGGTCTCTCAATGGAAGAACTTTTTCGGACAAGTTGGAACATAATTGTCAGGTAGTAGCACATTCCCAGGAAACGTTGAACTCCGGCTTTTTCAGTTGGAGTTGGTGGCCCTGTGATTGCGGCTTCCTTAGCTGGATCGGGCTCCATACCTCTGTCGGTGAGCCTTTGCCCCATGAAAGTGATACAAGGGGCCTTGAACTGGAGCTTCTTTGCAGAGAGTCGGAGGTCGTACTTTTTAAAGGTTCATAAAGTGTTTTTTTTTAAAGGTTCATAAAGGTTTATTTAAAAAAGATAAAATGAATAGAGATATTACAATTTAGACTGACCTGCAGGTAGCTTAGCTAATCGTGGCAGGCCAGTCTATTGAAACAGAGGCAATTATATTACAGTACAGGATTAAAAAAGAGAAAAAAAAAAGATAAGTGTATTTGTGCGAGATTGAACAAACAAACAAAAACAAAAAACAACATCAAAAAAATAAAAAAAAAAGAGAAAAGAGAGAGGGAGAGCTTGAGATACTAAGATAATAAAAGTACTTTCACTTGTGTCTTCTCTAATGATTCTTTAGATCAAATATTATTTTATCGATTTCAATGTAGCTATCTTCAGTTTTCAAAATGTCAAATAGTATTCTTTTCATTTCTTTCTTAAAACTATTTTTTGGGAACTTTTTTATTATTTCAGGTATCCCATTCCACACTTTTGCTCCAACACGTGAAAAAGAGTATTTTTGTCGGTCGATTCTAGAATTTTTAATATAAAAGTTCTGAGAGGTTGACGAGCGGGTAGCATATTTGTGTACGCTAGAAGTTCTACAGAAAAGATTTAGAATATTTGGCGGTGCTTGTTTTGCATTTATATCATACATTAAGTTTGAGACCGCTTGGACATAAAGAAAACTTAAAGGTAAACGCTAGTTTTGACAAATAAAGGGATAGCGTGCTCATTTCTGTCTGCAAAGTGAATTAAGCGCAGTGCGCGCTTCTGTAGAATAGTGAGTTTATTTAGATGTGTTTTAGAGGCGTGGCCCCATGTAATAAGTCCATAGGAGATATAAGGTGTTATAAGAGCATTTTAGATATTTATAAGAACACAAAATGGTATATAATGTCTTAGTTTACTTAACATTCCAACAGTTTTGCTTATTTGGGAATCGATATGGTTCTTCCAGGAAAGGTTTTCATCGATAAGAACGCCTAAATACTTAATACAGTCTTTGTATTCAAGGTAAGAAAACATTTTGTTGCCCACATCATTAATTTGTACAAGCTTAATAGATAAAAAAAATAGCAGCAACTGGCCGTTTACTTGTAAAGAAAACATTTTGTTGCCCACATCATTATTTTTTTCCGGCGCCCATCCCAAGCTCTCCTCCATTTTTCGCCGCTTTGTTTTCGCCTCGCTCTACCAGTACAAACGCGCTCCGTTTACCATCTAAACGCCTGGAACAGCCTAGCGTATCGGGGATTCGAAGAGCTCCCGATGGCGCTCGTTTTCCTTTTCCTCGTTCGTTGTTGTCTTCTTCGAGTTTGAATAAATCATCAGAGCTGATGTACCTGGATTTTAAATTTCGCGGTACACGACTGTTTCACGACTGAGTGGTTTTGTGAATACGGTAATTGTAAACCTTAAAAACCATTGTTATGCAGACGAGCAATGAAAACAAAGGCTGGCTGGAACAAGAAGCACCATTTTTGAACGAAATTGAAATGGTTATTTTCAACTTAAATGGATAGGGGTTCTCGTCCACAATTTTCGAAGCTAAAACCGCTTTTAAGAGGCAAATGTGCTATCTCTTATTTGCCGTTGGTCACTTTTTGGAAGCGTATTCCAGGTTGAAGAAAATGTCTTTCCAAATTGGCTTCCATACAAAAAATGGCTCATTTCTATTGATTTTCAAGTGCAAATGGATAGACCTTGTGTTTGTCTATTACTGTAGACACATTCTTCCTCTTCAAAACGCCGTAGGTCAAGCGCTGTTAAGGGAATAACGGACAAAGGTTGGTAGTAATGATCCCATAGAATAAAAAGACTGAGGCTGGAAACCGGTATGAGTCTCCTTAGGGCTTTTGCGTTCGAAAGCGGCATCGATTACACGAATTAAAGCAGCATTTTAAACCAAATATTGCTAACAACAATCACAGAATGCGATCGGTAAATTATATCTACGTAAAGAGCTGCCTAATGTGCCTGTGTCACCTTATATTATAACAATTAAAGAGTACACATGTCTAGGATGACGAGACCACCAAAATTTGAAAGGACGGAAACAAATGAAAAAAAACTTGACAAACAGATGTCCTGGGAAGTCTTGCCCTTTGGAAGCCAGGTACTGGAATTCACACATTTTGATAATCGTATGAAAACGTGGATGTTATACCGTATTTTCCACAAACTTTTTTTCGAAGTTTGTAGCCTCGTTCAGATTGAAGAACATTTAACTTCGAGCGCCTAGAAATAAACTCATAACGAAGAAAGAATACCACTTACAGTTCCCGCAGCTGAGTATTAGATAAAAAACGGCAGTGGCTAGAGCTGGTTACTGTCCCCTACCAAAGATAAAGATCAAAGGGCTCTCTGAGCTAGCCGTGAATGTGGTATTAGATTAGCCTCTTTAACCCTACGGGTGTACCAATGTGGGTCTCGGTCAATAAACTTTCGGCTGCTTTCCCAGATTGTTTCAAAATATTCAACAGAAAACCTCGCTTTATTAGCTTGTCAAGGAGAAAGGCTTATTTTGATATCATTTTTTGTCAATGCCAAGGGATTCTGTGAGATGTAAATAATTTTCCTCCGACTTCCTTCGCTTTAATTACATTTGTTTCGCTTTGTTTACATTCCACGTTCTGTCGCGCGTGGGATCCGAAGTCCTCCAGTTAAAATTTTAGTACACGCCAGCGTTTAAATTTGTAGAGCTGAAACTTCAGTTTTTATGAGTAAAATGACCGTTCCTTCATGTGGTACAACTGCTTTTTCAATTTAAATTATACCAGAATCAATTTTGGGCGGCTAAAGTTGGGCGATATTTTCACATTCAAAACAACATACAAAGATGGGGTAAGCAACGAAGGACAAAAACTGCACTATGAAGTAATTTTGCTTAAACCTTTTACATAATCTTGAAGCTTTAAAGTCCTCTTATTATGTGAGGAAGATGAAATCAATAGGAGCTCTTGCGCGCCGTTACTGTTTCTTTGAAATTGTTTAAAATTGAGACCAATTTCATGAATAAAATTTTTTTTTGCGAATTTTCGAACTTTTCCAAAATTTTCCAAATGTAAAGCGCTTTGGGATTTTTTAATATCATTTCTTGAAATAATTCCCCTTAAGGGTTGTTTGCGTGGTATTGGCCCAAATTCGATTTTTCGAAACTGATGTGAAATTCTCGATATATCCTGACATTGGCTCTTAATGTTATAACGCCATTGGTTTCCTTTAAGACTTCCATTACCTCAGATGCAATTGTTACTTGCAGCGAGTTCCGATTTGAAAGCGTGAAGATTAAAGAGCACAGCACAAGGTCAGAGTTCCTTTACACGCTCCACGAGGACAATTTTGGGTTTCAAAAGTTTCCTTTCACCACTACAGGCATTCGAAGAGTTGAAGAAATGACTGTCAGAGACTTTGGGGTATTTTGACAAGGACGCCCCAATGCAAGTAATTGCTGATGCCAGCCCAGTTGGGCTCGAGGAAGTTTACGATACACAAAGATGGTATGAGAATTGTCAGTTACGCAAGCCGTAGTCTGACAGACACAGAGCGGAGACATTCGCAGACAGACAAGGAGGCACTTCCACTCATATGGGCTTGTGAGCAGTTTCACCCCTACACTTATGGAACACCATTTGAACTTGTCACTGACCACAAGCCATTAGAGTTAATGTACGGCCCAAAAGCATAACCATGCGCACGCATTGAGAGTGTCCTGTCGATGCAGTTATACAAGTTTGAAGTGAGGTACCAACCACGACCAAAGAACATCGCTTACTCACTATCAAGATTGGTGAGCAGTGAACAGATTGGAAGGGAAAATGTATCGCAAGTGGAGAAATATGTACGATTTGTACCAGTATCAGCAACACCCAGTGCAATGACGGCTTGTGAGGTAGAGGAGGCATCGGCCGAAGATTAAGAACTCTCAGCAGTCAGAAAGTTTATGCATCAACGGAAACCCATGGGATCAACTAATCAACTAACAATACTTTCCATGTAGTGATTAGTTGTGCACGATTGGACAGTTGATACTCAGGGGGGGAAGAATCGTCATCCCGCAGAAACTCAGACCGAGAATGCTATCCCTCGCTCATGAAGGCCATTTGGGCATCGTGGGAACTAAACAGAACCTACGTAGCAGAGCATGGTGGCCTGAGATGGAGAAAGATGCTGAGAAATACTGCAAAACCTGTTACGGGTGTCAATTGGTCAGTCGCAGCAGTCCCCCAGAACAGAGCAAGAGCACTACCAACCGGACCATGGAGAGATTTGGCTGTCGATCTCCTACGACCATTACCAACTAGCGAGTCCGTTCTGGTTGTAGCCGATAATACGAGGTTGACATTCTGAGATCCCCAGTCACTTCCAAGATTATCTCAAGCCTAGAGGAAATATTCGCTAGACACGGCCTACCAGAGAGCCTGAAGTCAGATGATGGTCCACAGTTCATAGCGACAGAATTTGCAGAATAAATTGAGCAGAAGGGTATCAGAAAACACAAAGTTACAGCGAAATTGCCCCAGGCAAATGGCGAAGTGGAGCGTCAAAACAGCTCCCTGCTAATACGGCTCAAGATTGCTCATTACTGAGAAGATGAATTGGAAGAGACAACTGATCACGTACCTCGAAGCCCACCGAAGTTTGCCACACCCAACGACAGGGGTAAGCCCAGCTGAATTGCTCTTCGGCCGCAGAATGCGTACCAAGCTTCCAGAGCTGAGTGAAGTACATGTAGAACAAGAAGTCCGTGACAGAGACAGCGAACAGAAGAGCAAGAGCAAAACCTATGCAGACATAAGGAGAGGTAGAACAGCTTGGATCATTATTGATTTGATTTCACAAGGAGAGGTGCAACATACTCAGAAGAACTTCCGGGTGAACAGGTTCTGGTGTAGAAGGAGAAAAGGGACAAGCTCTCAACCAGGTTCAACCCGACCCCGTACACAGTCCTGAGCAAACACGGCAACAGGTTGGCTGTAAAATCCCGAAAAGGAGTCTAGTACTCACGCAACACGTCACATGTCAAGAAACTACTACAGAACAGTGACACACCAAAAACGCAGGAGGAAACGGTGTCAGAAACACAGAAGCGGGAAGAACCCACCCTAGGGCAAAGTGCAGGAACCAAGTGCTATTCAACCCAGAGTCCCAAGTATTGTTGAGCCAAGAGTACCAATTGCTCCTGAACCCGAAGTTCCAGTCAGGAGATCTAAGAGGCCCAGAGCGCCACCAAGTTATCTCGAGGACTACTCTACTTTAACTCTCAAAGACAGTCACAGTAGTAATGTGAGAAAGCATTGAGACATGATCTTTGGTGACATTACGAGATGAATTTGAAAACTGAACTGTTATCTAAAAGAGGAGGGATGTAGTATTTTAAAACCTAGATCCCCTCGTTAGGGCAAGAACGCCTGACTGTTGTAGCGAGAGAGCACGAGCTGTAATGGTGGAATTAAATGTTTACAGTTTGCTTTAATCCGGTCGAATCCGTCCTTTTTTCCGACTAGCTCAGTCCACAACTCGCGAGAAGATTAAAGAACCCAGTAGACGGGCAAGAGTTCCTTTACACGCTCCCGAGGATACTTTTTAGTTTCAAAATTTCCGTTTCACCACGAAACAAAAGAGTTACTTACAGCGCCTGAAGCTGGGTATTGTAATCAAAAACTCCTGTAGGAATTTGCTCCAGCTGGTTCTCATGCAAGTACCTACCAAGAATTATCGATCATTATGACCTAATTGTGTAAAATGTATTTTACTGTATCTGTCTCTATTAGCCGCAATTAAAATAATTCCTTGTTCTACCCTTTTTTTTTTTTTTTGCCTTAAGCTTAATAGTCAGAGATATAAATAAACAAACTACCGGCGCTATTCATGAAATTTTTTTATCTGTATGTTATCCTTGTAGTAATTTTGCGACGGAAATCATACTCCGAAAGCAGCAACCAGTATAAGCTTAGCAAAGAAAAGCCTTTTTCACAGTGGGATCTTTCAATGCTGACTTGACCAATTTGTGTGGGCGAATCGTTCAATTGGCCATATTCTAAACGAGTGGAGCCTGGGAATGAGTTTTAAAAATTGTTTGCACTGCATGAAAGAGCATCTCAAAAATGGTCACCTTACTAACTTTGACGTTGTTCAGTTGAATTGGAGCTGAAACAAAAGCTTTTGAAAATTGTGAAAATTAGAGACTTTGTATGGTTTGGAGGGACAGACGTTCCGAAATAGAGAGATTTGCATGGGATTTTTTAAAGATTTAAATGCATGTCAACTGACGACGTTTCGACCAAACATGGTCAAACTTGCTGATAGTACTTATTTTCAGATACCCTTTCATACGAATCGATTTAGTTCAATGGTATTTATTTTCAATGAAGTTTGGATTCGTTCCCAGGCCATAACTCGCTTAGAACATGGCCAATTATTCAAATTCATTCTCTTTCTTTATGAAGCTACTTTCTATTTCTCGTTACTATTTTTATTAAAAAATGTTTAATATCAACACCTAAGATATTCATGAATAACAAATCTATCTTTAACTAATGCTCCTGCAGATATCGGTTCGTCTCAGAATACCGTAAATGATTTAGGGGCCTCGCCTTGTCTCTTGGTGAGGTTTCTACAATGAAACAATTATAAATTCTCTCGAGGGAAACTTATTAGAGGCTACAACGTGTGAACGATTAGTATACACTAAGTTCTCGAGAACGCTAAACCTCTGCTGAATCTACTAGGCCTCTTAACAGTTATTAATATTTATCGTCTAGAAGTCTCAAAATTCGTGCATTCAGGGCATAAAGGATGTGTGCCTGAACTATTCGACAACATGTTTTAATATGCTTGTAACAGACATCGCTATACACGAGATATACAGCTAAGAAAAATCTCTATACGCCTAGCGTATGAACTAACGTTGGCAAACAATCAATCTCTTTTATGGCTACGGACATTTGGAAAGGCCTCGCAACTCATTTAAAAAACTCAAGAGTGTTCACATTTCCTAAGAAAATTAAACGTTATCTACTCTCTGAAAACAAATAAACTTTCGTTTTACTGATGAAGCAACGTACTTCATGTATTGTATATTATCGCCAGGTTGTCTTTTTGTCAGTCGTTTGACGTGTTATGCGTGTGTGCATGTGTCTTTGAGTGTGTACTGTAATAACCTCCCATATAGAGAGAGATTGTATTTCTTCAACGTGTACTAGTGATATAAAAAACGGAGGAAGGAAAAAAACATACTTCATGTATAAGTTCTTCCTTCTTTGCATTCCTTTTTATTTTATTTTACTTGCTACTTAGAGCCTAAATTGTTCAGAGAGCTAACAAGTGGTTCATTTAGCTTAATAGCTTGTCCATTGTTTTTATTGAATTTAATTAATCATACATTGTAAATTTACTAGACTGTATTAAAAAAAAAAAAGGGACACTCACAAAAGCATAATTATTATTAAAGCAGCTTTTCCGGCTCTTTGGAAGCTCCTTCTGGGCAGTTGGATTTCCTTTGTGAATGGGATAAGTGAGACACACAGCCAGGGTGCTCTCTAGGACTTTTTTGACTTTAACACTCCTGGAGAAAATGATTTATTGCTTGAAAGTCCACCCGTTTTGAATGTCGTTGCAGCGAGTAAGCCCCACGAAGAAAAGTCGAAGTTATGTGTGAAATCTCGTCCTTTTCACTCAATTTCGTAACCGATTATGCTGCCCATACATCACGCTGAGATTGGCGTAATTTACGTGATGTAGGATTTTCCAGTTAAGAGACAGTAAAAAGTTGAAAAACTTCTGTAATTCAATAAACTCTAGTTAAATGATCATGACAAACATCATAGGTACACTTTTCGTTTGCTATTCAAGAGCCTTGATATTTTAAAATAGAGCCTGACATGCATGTAGCCTAACAAACACAAACAGATATGCAGCAGCAATTTCGAATAACTGATATCTAATGAAGCCAATCCACCATCCCTAGCAAAATATTGCGAGTCAGAGTTAAGGGGCATTATATATCGTGGATATCGCGCAAATGTCATTGCACATTCCAGAAAGTATTGGTACTCTTCTCCCGATAGTTTACATCTGCTAAGGCTTAATCTTAATTGCGGCAAGAAGGACTCACCCATGAAGACGTTGAATATTCAATTATTGTTTGTTTCTTAATGAATTTACTTCGGAGAATTATTTTTCTAATCATCATTGTTTGTGGGGTGTGATATTTTCGAAGTAATAAGTTATATCCAGTCATCTCGCTCTAAATTTAAACAGTGTTTGCCATTTTTTGAAAACAACAAAAAGAGACAAATCAAAGGTCGCAATAGCTACTGACAATTTTGTTTTATTTAGGTGGGTTTAGTTAATTTTGAGTTGTCTCAAAACCCAAATTTTGGATACGTGTGTTCAAATAGAAATTTAAATAAAAATTTGCGCACGGTAAAGATCAGACCAACGCGCTGTACATGGGTTGAGCAAATATTAGTATTTAGAGTAAATTGTTGTAGAAATAACATGACATATTCTGATGTAAAATAAATAGCCAATTTATGTAGAAGAAATTCGAAAAGGGAACACAAAACTTTACGCTTTCTATATTCCTTTCAAAAGGCGGTCTCTGCAAGGAAGCTGCCCACTCAGTAGTACGACATATATCTGAGCACGTGAAACTATAATAACTCGTTTCTCCGTTGGTGTCAATTTACAATGGAAAATTATAATTTTAAAACTATACCCTTTTTAAAAATAGCAAAAACTGTTTAAAAGTAAATAATTGTTGAAACATTATATCCCAAAATAATAAACCTCTTGCAGGGCGTGCGAGGAGGGGTTCGTTGAGCGTTTGATTACGTAGCTGCCATGGTATTTTTATAGAACATTTCCGACCCTCTTATCTTACAAAACACAGGTGATCATCAGTTACTAGTTTTTGCATGATAAATGACAATTTTGCTAGAAACTTGTGAGACCGCAACACAAAAACGTTCAGAACTTTGACGGTGCATACTTTTTACGGAAATAGTGCGGATTGTTAACGCCGGATCGCCAAGATGCAAAGCATTAGGTATATTTGTTTATTCAGAGTAGCAATACTGGTATGCAGCTGTTTTTAAAGTTCTATGTTTCAGCAAATAGCAATTAGACAAAAGTCTGTGATTATTTATAATTTGTCATTAAACTCGTTTCGCATCTGAAACTTTCTGACCTGATGAACAATATTGGGCCACGAGAAGAGGAAGGTTAATATTTATGAAATACTTTTCTCTCACCAAAGTTACCGAGCCATTTAAAAAGAACATTTGATTATCTTTCATAACTTCACATTCACTGGTATAACGAGAAACAAGACAAACTGAGCACTCGCAAGTTAAACAGTGCATGATAAGTTGCAATAAAAAAAATATTGTAATCAAAAATGCTCTCCCAACAATCTTATGTTTTCCGTTATGCTTTCTGGCGGGTATGAAAAGAAAACAACATTCTCCTTACAGATATGTCAGCTTGGTATTATTTGTATTATTTGTTTTGCAACGCAATGCTGTCGATGGTTATAACTTTCTTCTGACAATACGCTAGTCTTCAAGTCATTACCAATATTGTCCAGTTGATGGGTTGAACTTATCAGAGTTTCTACGAATTGTATACAAATATGTTTAAGTGTATGACTTGCACTCATCTTTTAGGGGCTAACAGAGACTTAAACTCATTATTTACCCGAGAGAGTTCTCGAACCCGAAAAGTTTAGAAGGGGGTTGAACCACCTTGCCTCTTCGGCGGT
>JAEMWC010000121.1:360000-372500 GCA_016490735.1 Pachyseris speciosa | reverse complement strand
AGTGTTGGTTAGCAGTTATGTGATGTCACACGAGCAACTTTTCTCTGCCCACTCGGCCGATTTGAGCCCTTTGTTCTCTTATTCTGGGGTTTTCAAAGCGCACTCGCTTTCAAAGTTGCCGCTTCGGTGATTTTGAATAATTCATGATGTCCACTCATTCTGCCCGATGTGAAGTGTCACTGGGAGGTTTGCATCATAGTAACGTAGCGTGGTTGTCCAAGTGATGAGATTCTTTGCCGAGTCGATTGCCATTTCGTGACTTTCAGACAAAAGAAAAGTAGAGTCAGAGGTCAAGCTGTGGTGATTCTGGCAGTTGCACCTTGCAAACCATCTGAGGTTTGCTTTTGCAGGCATCTGTGATGTATATTTGCAATTGAGCGTGGATGGCCGGATTTCCCGCAGCTGAGGCACTCTGAGGTACCGGTATTATTGTGCTGGGAGGAGGGCTTGTTTCATTGGCTCTTCCCAGGAGGCTTGCGAGATTTGGGTGGACGAAAAGTCCGCCTCTTCTTCGAATCCAGCTTCTGTACCAGAGCCGCGGTGCTTTGAGAGAAACCGGCGACGTCTTTCTCGGCCGCCCTCCGCCCCGAGTGCAATCTTAAGTCCCCCATCGAAGGTGTGTTCTTCAGTTAGAAGCTTTTTTTGAATTTACTTACTGCGAAGATCGCAAACCAAACGATCGCGTAGAGCTTCATTGAGGTAAGTCCCCAGATCCCACGTGGAAGCGAGGTGTTTTAAATTTGCAGCGAAGGTGGCTGCGCTCTCTCCTTCTCTCTGGCTACAGTTGTGAAATCGGTATCGTTTGGCGATGGCGAGGGTCTACGGAGCGAAGTGATTTTTCAGAATGCTCGCGAGCTGTGCGTAGGTTTTGGCCGACGGAGAAACTGGAGAGCAGAGATCTGCTAGAACAACATAGGGCTTTGAACCGATCACAGATATTAGGGTCGCTCGTTTGTGCGAGTCGCTCGAATCTGGTGGCACGCCGTTCGCCACAAAATACTCTTCCAAGCGCTCCAAGTAGCGAATAATGTTCGTCGAGGCTGGATTAAACTCTTCTATTTTCCCCAGGCTCGGCATATCTCGTTCCTCGTCGCCAGGAAATGTTATGTTTCCGAAGGGAAGTTCACACAAGAGTGAAACACACGCACACAAGATGGCGTATAACAAGAACTGACTGTATTGATAAAAGCACATGTATGATACAAAAAACTGCTGTACAGCGACGGCTCATATGAACTGTTTCAATCACGATAACAGTCCCACTAATGAGATACAATACTCGAAGGGTTAGCTGCTCTTTACGGATCGACTGCTAGGTTTACGCTCGGTACGCTCCGTACGGCTCAAGAAACCGTATGGCTGCCCACTCCAATAGTATCCATGAAAATATTCAATAATGAGATGCAATACTCCAGGTGTATGCTGCTCTTTACGGATCGACTGCTCGGTTTACGCTCCGTGCTGATCGACACAGCGTTTATACGGATCCATACAGCGCATGTGTATTGGACGTCCCTCATAAATTGTAGAAGAGGATTAAGAGACAACTTAAAATTTCGAAAATTAAGGTTGCTTCGGATCGGATACGGCTCACATCGAAAAGAGTTAAAATCTTCTTTACCAATTACATTATCAGACATTTTTTGATAGCGCTGTTAAGGGAATAACGGACAAAGGTTGGTAGTAATGATCCCATAGAATAAAAAGACTGAGGCTGGAAACCGGTATGAGTCTCCTTAGGGCTTTTGCGTTCGAAAGCGGCATCGATTACACGAATTAAAGCAGCATTTTAAACCAAATATTGCTAACAACAATCACAGAATGCGATCGGTAAATTATATCTACGTAAAGAGCTGCCTAATGTGCCTGTGTCACCTTATATTATAACAATTAAAGAGTACACATGTCTAGGATGACGAGACCACCAAAATTTGAAAGGACGGAAACAAATAAAAAAAAAACTTGACAAACAGATGTCCTGGGAAGTCTTGCCCTTTGGAAGCCAGGTACTGGAATTCACACATTTTGATAATCGTATGAAAACGGGGATGTTATACCGTATTTTCCACAAACTTTTTTTCGAAGTTTGTAGCCTCGTTCAGATTGAAGAACCATTTAACTTCGAGCGCCTAGAAATAAACTCATAACGAAGAAAGAATACCACTTACAGTTCCCGCAGCTGAGTATTATGATAAAAAACGGCAGTGGCTAGTTCCCTCAGCTGGTTACTGTCCAAGGCCCTACCAAAGATAAAGATCAAAGGGCTCTCTGAGCTAAGCCGTGAATGTGGTATTAGATTAGCCTCTTTAACCCTACGGGTGTACCAATGTGGGTCTCGGTCAATAAACTTTCGGCTGCTTTCCCAGATTGTTTCAAAATATTCAACAGAAAACCTCGCTTTATTAGCTTGTCAAGGAGAAAGGCTTATTTTGATATCATTTTTTGTCAATGCCAAGGGATTCTGTGAGATGTAAATAATTTTCCTCCGACTTCCTTCGCTTTAATTACATTTGTTTCGCTTTGTTTACATTCCACGTTCTGTCGCGCGTGGGATCCGAAGTCCTCCAGTTAAAATTTTAGTACACGCCAGCGTTTAAATTTGTAGAGCTGAAACTTCAGTTCTTATGAGTAAAATGACCGTTCCTTCATGTGGAACAACTGCTTTTTCAATTTAAATTATACCAGAATCAATTTTGGGCGGCTAAAGTTGGGCGATATTTTCACATTCAAAACAACATACAAAGATGGGGTAAGCAACGAAGGACAAAAACTGCACTATGAAGTAATTTTGCTTAAACCTTTTACATAATCTTGAAGCTTTAGAAGTCCTCTTATTATGTGAGGAAGATGAAATCAATAGGAGCTCTTGCGCGCCGTTACTGTTTCTTTGAAATTGTTTAAAATTGAGACCAATTTCATGAATAAAAATTTTTTTTTGCGAATTTTCGAACTTTTCCAAAATTTTCCAAATGTAAAGCGCTTTGGGATTTTTTAATATCATTTCTTGAAATAATTCCCCTTAAGGGTTGTTTGCGTGGTATTGGCCCAAATTCGATTTTTCGAAACTGATGTGAAATTCTCGATATATCCTGACATTGGCTCTTAATGTTATAACGCCATTGGTTTCCTTTAAGACTTCCATTACCTCAGATGCAATTGTTACTTGCAGCGAGTTCCGATTTGAAAGCGTGAAGATTAAAGAGCACAGCACAAGGTCAGAGTTCCTTTACACGCTCCACGAGGACAATTTTGGGTTTCAAAAGTTTCCTTTCACCACTACAGGCATTCGAAGAGTTGAAGAAATGACTGTCAGAGACTTTGGGGTATTTTGACAAGGACGCCCCAATGCAAGTAATTGCTGATGCCAGCCCAGTTGGGCTCGAGGAAGTTTACGATACACAAAGATGGTATGAGAATTGTCAGTTACGCAAGCCGTAGTCTGACAGCCACAGAGCGGAGACATTCGCAGACAGACAAGGAGGCACTTCCACTCATATGGGCTTGTGAGCAGTTTCACCCTACACTTATGGAACACCATTTGAACTTGTCACTGACCACAAGCCATTAGAGTTAAGGTACGGCCCAAAAGCATAACCATGCGCACGCATTGAGAGTGTCCTGTCGATGCAGTTATACAAGTTTGAAGTGAGGTACCAACCACGACCAAAGAACATCGCTTACTCATTATCAAGATTGGTGAGCAGTGAACAGATTGGAAGGGAAAATGTATCGCAAGTGGAGAAATATGTACGATTTGTACAGTATCAGCAACACCCAGTGCAATGACGGCTTGTGAGGTAGAGGAGGCATCGGCCGAAGATTAAGAACTCTCAGCAGTCAGAAAGTTTATGCATCAACGGAAACCCATGGGATCAACTAATCAACTAACAATACTTTCCATGTAGTGATTAGTTGTGCACGATTGGACAGTTGATACTCAGGGGGGGAAGAATCGTCATCCCGCAGAAACTCAGACCG
This sequence comes from Pachyseris speciosa, assembly GCA_016490735.1. Taxonomy (NCBI): domain Eukaryota; kingdom Metazoa; phylum Cnidaria; class Anthozoa; order Scleractinia; family Pachyseridae; genus Pachyseris; species Pachyseris speciosa. The sequence goes on along the minus strand of JAEMWC010000121.1, from coordinate 368,522 downwards.
AGAATGCTATCCCTCGCTCATGAAGGCCATTTGGGCATCGTGGGAACTAAACAGAACCTACGCAGCAGAGTATGGTGGCCTGAGATGGAGAAATATGCTGAGAAATACTGCAAAACCTGTTACGGGTGTCAATTGGTCAGTCGCAGCAGTCCCCCAGAACAGAGCAAGAGCACTACCAACCGGACCATGGAGAGATTTGGCTGTCGATCTCCTACGACCATTACCAACTAGCGAGTCCGTTCTGGTTGTAGCCGATAATACGAGGTTGACATTCTGAGATCCCCAGTCACTTCCAAGATTATCTCAAGCCTAGAGGAAATATTCGCTAGACACGGCCTACCAGAGAGCCTGAAGTCAGATGATGGTCCACAGTTCATAGCGACAGAATTTGCAGAATAAATTGAGCAGAAGGGTATCAGAAAACACAAAGTTACAGCGAAATTGCCCCAGGCAAATGGCGAAGTGGAGCGTCAAAACAGCTCCCTGCTAATACGGCTCAAGATTGCTCATTACTGAGAAGATGAATTGGAAGAGACAACTGATCACGTACCTCGAAGCCCACCGAAGTTTGCCACACCCAACGACAGGGGTAAGCCCAGCTGAATTGCTCTTCGGCCGCAGAATGCGTACCAAGCTTCCAGAGCTGAGTGAAGTACATGTAGAACAAGAAGTCCGTGACAGAGACAGCGAACAGAAGAGCAAGAGCAAAACCTATGCAGACATAAGGAGAGGTAGAACAGCTTGGATCATTATTGATTTGATTTCACAAGGAGAGGTGCAACATACTCAGAAGTACTTCCGGGTGAACAGATTCTGGTGTAGAAGGAGAAAAGGGACAAGCTCTCAACCCGGTTCAACCCGACCCCGTACACAGTCCTGAGCAAACACGGCAACAGGTTGGCTGTAAAATCCCGAAAAGGAGTCTAGTACTCACGCAACACGTCACATGTCAAGAAACTACTACAGAACAGTGACACACCAAAAACGCAGGAGGAAACGGTGTCAGAAACACAGAAGCGGGAAGAACCCACCCTAGGGCAAAGTGCAGGAACCAAGTGCTATTCAACCCAGAGTCCCAAGTATTGTTGAGCCAAGAGTACCAATTACTCCTGAACCCGAAGTCCCAGTCAGGAGATCTAAGAGGCCCAGAGCACCACCAAGTTATCTCGAGGACTACTCTACCTTAACTCTCAAAGACAGTCACAGTAGTAATGTGAGAAAGCATTAAGACATGATCTTTGGTGACATTACGAGATGAATTTGAAAACTGAACTGTTATCTAAAAGAGGAGGGATGTAGTATTTTAAAACCTAGATCCCCTCGTTAGGGCAAGAACGCCTGACTGTTGTAGCGAGAGAGCACGAGCTGTAATGGTGGAATTAAATGTTTACAGTTTGCTTTAATCCGGTCGAATCCGTCCTTTTTTCCGACTAGCTCAGTCCACAACTCGCGAGAAGATTAAAGAACCCAGTAGACGGGCAAGAGTTCCTTTACACGCTCCTCGAGGATACTTTTTAGTTTCAAAATTTCCGTTTCACCACGAAACAAAAGAGTTACTTACAGCGCCTGAAGCTGGGTATTGTAATCAAAAACTCCTGTAGGAATTTGCTCCAGCTGGTTCTCATGCAAGTACCTACCAAGAATTATCGATCATTATGACCTGATTGTGTAAAATGTATTTTACTGTATCTGTCTCTATTAGCCGCAATTAAAATAATTCCTTGTTCTTCACTGTTTCTTTTTTTGCCTTAAGCTTAATAGTCAGAGATATAAATAAACAAACTACCGGCGCTATTCATGAATTTTTTTTATCTGTATGTTATCCTTGTAGTAATTTTGCGACGGAAATCATACTCCGAAAGCAGCAACCAGTATAAGCTTAGCAAAGAAAAGCCTTTTTCACAGTGGGATCTTTCAATGCTGACTTGACCAATTTGTGTGGGCGAATCGTTCAATTGGCCATGTTCTAAACGAGTGAAGGCCTGGGAATGGGTTTTAAAAATTGTTTACACTGCATGAAAGAGCATCTCAAAAATGGTCACCTTACTAACTTTGACGTTGTTCAGTTGAATTGGAGCTGAAACAAAAGCTTTTGAAAATTGTGAAAATTAGAGACTTTGTATGGTTTGGAGGGACAAACGTTCCGAAATAGAGAGATTTGTATGGGATTTTTTAAAGATTTAAATGCATGTCAACTGACGACGTTTCGACCAAACATGGTCAAACTTGCTGATAGTACTTATTTTCAGCTACCCTTTCATACGAATCGATTTAGTTCAATGGTATTTATTTTCAATGAAGTTTGGATTCGTTCCCAGGCCATAACTCGCTTAGAACATGGCCAATTATTCAAATTCATTCTCTTTCTTTATGAAGCTACTTTCTATTTCTCGTTACTATTTTTATTAAAAAAATGTTTAATATCAACACCTAAGATATTCATGAATAACAAATCTATCTTTAACTAATGCTCCTGCAGATATCGGTTCGTCTCAGAATACCGTAAATGATTTAGGGGCCTCGCCTTGTCTCTTGGTGAGGTTTCTACAATGAAACAATTATAAATTCTCTCGAGGGAAACTTATTAGAGGCTACAACGTGTGAACGATTAGTATACACTAAGTTCTCGAGAACGCTAAACCTCTGCTGAATCTACTAGGCCTCTTAACAGTTATTAATATTTATCGTCTAGAAGTCTCAAAATTCGTGCATTCAGGGCATAAAGGATGTGTGCCTGAACTATTCGACAACATGTTTTAATATGCTTGTAACAGACATCGCTATACACGAGATATACAGCTAAGAAAAATCTCTATACGCCTAGCGTATGAACTAACGTTGGCAAACAATCAATCTCTTTTATGGCTATGGACATTTGGAAAGGCCTCGCAACTCATTTAAAAAACTCAAGAGTGTTCACATTTCCTAAGAAAATTAAACGTTATCTACTCTCTGAAAAACAAATAAAATAAACTTTCGTTTTACTGATGAAGCAACGTACTTCATGTATTGTATAATATCGCCAGGTTGTCTTTTTGTCAGTCGTTTGACGTTTTATGCGTGTGTGCATGTGTCTTTGAGTGTGTACTGTAATAACCTCCCATATAGAGAGAGATTGTATTTCTTCAACGTGTACTAGTGATATAAAAAACGGAGGAAGGAAAAAAAACATACTTCATGTATAAGTTCTTCCTTCTTTGCATTCCTTTTTATTTTATTTTACTTGCTACTTAGAGCCTAAATTGTTCAGGGAGCTAACAAGAAAACCAAGTGGTTCATTTAGCTTAATAGCTTGTCCATTGTTTTTATTGAATTTAATTAATCATACATTGTAAATTTACTGGACTGTATTAAAAAAAAAAAGGGACACTCACAAAAGCATAATTATTATTAAAGCAGCTTTTCCGGCTCTTTGGAAGCTCCTTCTGGGCAATTGGATTTCCTTTGTGAATGGGATAAGTGAGACACACAGCCAGGATGCTCTCTAGGACGTTTTTGACTTTAACACTCCTGGAGAAAATGATTTATTGCTTGAAAGTCCACCCGTTTTCAATGTCGTTGCAGCGAGTAAGCCCCACGAAGAAAAGTCGAAGTTATGTGTGAAATCTCGTCCTTTAATGGCTAGCTGCCTAGATGTTACAGGATTAATACAACGTCTAACGCTAACACAACAGCTTCAGAAAGTGTGAGAGCGGGAGAGTGGAGTAGGTGTAATGTGCCTGCCTACTTGCAAGTGAAGAATGAATTGTGTACCTTTGGTCAACTGCTGCTACGTGGTTCCAGGCTGGTAATTCCCAAGGTGCTGAGAGAGCGTGCTTTGGAGTAAGCCCACGAAGGGCACCAGGATATTGTTAAAATGAAGTGCAGACTACGTAGTAAGGTTTGGTGGCCCAAGATGGATGCAGATGCGAAGAGCTGTCGTGCAAGAGCTCTCATGGTTGCCAAGTTGTCAGTAAATATGCTGCCCCGGAACCTAAGGCACGAGCCCTCCCACCAAGCGGACCGTGGCAGGATTACGCCGCAGACATGTTAGGCCCTCTACCTTCTGGAGAGAATGAGCTTGTTGTGCTAGATTATTATAGCCGATATTTTGAAGTAGTTATCCTGAAGTCAACTACAAGTGCCAAGATAATCGATAGCCTTAAGCCAATATTTTCTCGATTTGGAGTGCCCTATACACTCACTGACAACAGCCGAAGCCTCCTGTATTTCAGCGGACATCAGGGAACAAGGGAGGCTGTTCTCAGCTACAGCATAAACATAGTCGTAAAGCTCTCCATCATCACCACAGAACTTCTAATTCAGCCTGGACAAAGTGTCTGCAATGTTGTTCTATCTAGCCTGTAGACAACCTTGCAGTCATAAGCCTGCAAGCGAAGGACCCACCGCTCCACATGGGCTGAAGCTCTTGACTTTGGTGAGTAAAGGTACTCCAGTGGCTTGTGATTGGTTTCTATTTCTAATTCTCTTCCAAAAACATACATGTTAAAGCGTTCACAAGCCCACACAAGAGCGAGAGCCTCTTTTCCCGTTTGGCTGTACCGCCTTTCTACATCTGTCAGCCGTCTTGAGGCATAAGCAGTCACTCTCCACTCACAGCCCTGCAACTGGGTTAACACTGCTCCAAGACCCGCAGGGGATGCATCTGCAACAATTCTTGTTCTGCCACCTACATGGAAGTAAGCCAGAGCATTTGCACTCGTGGCCAGTTCCTTTAACTTCTCAAATGCAGCCTGCTGTTCCAGGTGCCACTTGAATTCTGCATTTTGTGAGTTAGTCTCTGGATTGGTTCCTCGACAGATGACAATCTGGGACAAACTTAGACACAAACTAAACAAGACCTAGGAAAGATCTTGCTTTGCTGGCATTCTGTGGTAGGTCTGCGTGTACGATTGCTGCAATTTTCTCTTCACTGGGTTTCACACCATTCTGAGTTACTTCATGCCCAAAGAATGTTAATCTTGGTAGCCTGAACTCATACTTGCTTTCGTTCAACGTCAAACCAGCCGTCTTCAACCGATCAAGTACAGCAAAAAATCTCTCATCGTGCTGCTCAAGGTCATTTCCATGGATCGCCAGGTCATGTGCAGTGTGTACCACACCATCAAGCCACGTAGTACATCCCGGATGATTTGGTGATATTTTTCAGGTGCTGAGGTCACCCCAAACATGAGTCGGATGTATCTGTAAAGGCCGCGGTGGGTAACAAATGTTGTCACATGTCTGCTCTCTTCTGCAATAATAATCTGGTGAAATCCCCACTTAAGATCCACTCGACTGAACACTGTACTACCATTTAGGTCTTGGAGAACTTCTTCAACTGTCGGGATGGGCTGACGCTCTCTGATCATCGCCTGATTTGCACGTCTCATATCAACACAAACTCTAACGTCTCCATCAGGTTTGGGTACGACGGCCAGTGGTGAAACCCACCCAGTTGGCCCCTCAGGTACCTCTTCTATTATTCCACTTCCCAGTAATTCATGTAGCTTTCTCTCCACTTTCTCCCTTACAGCAAATGGGATCTTTCGTACAGGTTGTGCCACCGGCTTCACAGAGTTGTCGATGTTCAGCTTCAACTCATAACCCATAAAAGAGCACGGTCATGATGTTTTGGGTCATTATTACCTTTTTGAAAAATTTAGCCTAAGTGTTTCAAAAAGGTAATTTGTAATCCGTTTCAATCTTCTCCATCCTTCACCTTCCTCGCCAAATTTGCATTTATTCTTGTCTCTCTGGTGCTTATCTTCCCTGAAAATTTGTTATTTTACTGTTTCGTATTATTTCAATGAATTTTTTATCTCTCTGATGATGACCCAAAATATCGTGACCGTGCTCCTTTAAGGAGACCAACACCGTTAAACAGTTTCTTGTACTTGTCCTTGATATCGTGCCCCATAGTTTCTACTCCAACACTGTTCACAGCATGAATAGGTCCAATGTACAGCAGGTGTAATTTCTTAGCAGTGTCTCGACAAGCAGAGTTCTCCCATTTCCATCCATGACCACGAAATCAGCTTCACAGATGGCATCTGTGTCCGCTCACCTGAGATCAGCTGATCAGGTTCCTAGGGTTGGCAGTGGTCTGGTGTTTCCATATGCAAATAAGGCCTTAGCTTCTTTGCGGGTCTGACACTGGACTTCCTTATTCTTGAGCCACTCCCAGGTTTCCTTCCCAAGAAGGTTGCATGTCACCCTTGGGAACATTAGAACATTTGGCAAAACGACTCCTCCGATATGTAGGGTTACTATTCTATCACTGTGATTCACCTCATCTCCCACAGAAAACACATACGCAGGTGTAGAATTAGGCCTTTCCCCCTTTTTCCGCCTCCCTATCAGCGCAACTGTGAACATAATTTGTGTTGGTCTTCCTGCCCCTATCACTTACCCTTGGATCAACTCTCCTACCCCAACTGCTGCCACTGTTTGGAACCTCGCTGTGGGTTTTTATGACACTTAACCTTAAAATGACTGACTGCTCCACATTGATCACATTTACGACCTCCAGCAGGGCATCTCCAATCTCTAGCAAAATTGTTCTCTCTTCTCACTGTTCACACCAAAACTTTACATCAGTGACACTGTGCGCATGCAGTTGCTCTGAACAAGCGCTCCCTCCCATCGCTTCCATTTGCAAATAAACTGCTTCCTGTGACCTGGCGATTACTAACAGGTCATTCAACATAGCACTGCCTTGTTTTTCAAGGAATTTCCTACGCAACTTTTCGGAATAGCATTTATCAATTAGTTGATCTCTGATATACTCATCCTTCCACTCCCGGAAGTCACACGAGGCTGCACGTTGTCTCAACCGACAGACAAATTGATCAACAGTCTCTTGGCTACTTTGGCCGATTTGCATGAATACGTGTGTTTCGAAAGGCACGTTGGACTTAGGGATAAAGTAATCATGTAATACCTTTAAAGTGGCGGCGTAGGCCTTGTCCTCACCGTCAGACACAAGAGTGAAGAAAACGTCTTGTACCTTGAGGCCGACCGTGTGAAGTAGAAGACCTCGCTTCTGCGAGTCATTCGCGATTCTTTTCCCCAGCAAGTACAACTGAAAGGCCCTTTTCCATTTTTTCCAACGCTGTGAAACGGAATGCGGATCGCCTTTAACTTAAAAAGGCTGTAATCCCCCAACTTGTACAGTCACAGGCGTCGAAACTTCACTGCTACTGGCGGCACTCGCCGAACTTCTTGCTTCGTCGAACCTCGGGGCATCACAACAATACAAAATACAAAGCCCACTTGAAACTGTGACAAAGGTGTCCTCCACCATCCCATCCCCATCGCCAGATGTCAAATCTTTTCCTTTAATGGCTACCTGCCTCGATGTTACAGGATAAACGTACAAAGCCTACCGCTAACACAACATGGGTTTCCTGAACACTCACACTTTTTACAACGAACCCCGCTATGCATCCTGGGAACCCTGAAATAGTTTTGTAAACGTCCGGTCTAATAAAGTGTACACAACAGTTATGGAAGAGCGAAAGTGGAAAAAACGCGGTATTCAAGTCGTTACTAACGAAGATGTTACTAAGCGAATCAGTGAGTGAATACCAGCTAACACATAAAAGACCACCGCGTGGTCGGTAACTGTTTGGATTGACTGGGCAAACGAAAGGAATTCGAGTCCTCTTAGCCAAACTGAAGGCGACGATTCTGTCGTAGTGTCCGAGGCCAATCTTCTGTTCTCAGTGTGCGACTTCGAACTTTGCTTTTGGCTTGAATTTTGACATTTCGTCTGTGTCTGTAATTCTTTGTTTCTTCTTTAGAGTTAACAAGTAATGGGAGACTAAATCGAGGGAAATATGTTCGGGGGATTATGACCAGGGGAATATATATATTGTTTTACAATAAAGAATTTCTTAATTTCCTCACGCATTCGGCTACAATTTTCGGAAAACTTTATTTTCCAAATCCTACGAGTGGCGTCACCCGTGCATCTGTACTCTTATAAGGCACACTAAAACAGACCAATCACAATCCTTGTTAGAATGGCTCAGTACATTTTATTGGTTAAACTTGACCAAAGCTGTCAAAATGTCAAACCATCAAAGTTCAGAAACCATCAAAGTGCAAGTTGTTTTTTAGTCTAAAATCGCGAATAGAAAGCAAATTGTTAAGTAAAATTCGGTGGAATTTTGGCTCAGGCATTCGCTAAAACAGGCGTAATGATCAAGAGCTAGTTTTAAAAGATACTCAGAAAAGTGAATTTTCGAGTGAAAAAAGAAAGTTCAAAAGATTTTACTCGTGAAAAGCTTAAAACTTGGATCGGCATGCATCGCGCCCGGTGTAGCGGGTTTGTGCGGTTGAAAAACAGAATGATGATCCCTCGGCATCTTGCAGCTCACCAAAAAGGGTCACAGAACAGTTTACCATTAATGGGAGGAACGAGTAGCTCAAACTTGGAGGAAGAAGTTCTTTCTTTGGACAATCCGTTTGCTATGTTTACCGATGCGTGTTTTTAAGTGGATGTGTTTTTTTCAAGTGATGGAAACCTCTCCAACGAC
>JAEMWC010000121.1:260000-355000 GCA_016490735.1 Pachyseris speciosa | reverse complement strand
AAGTTAAGGTTCATCATCGATTAAATTACCCAAGAGAAAAAAAAACAAGACACAAAATACAAACAAAACAAAAAGATGATTTTTAACAATTAAAAGGACATTTTCATGGCAAGTTAAAAAGACACATTTTTAAACGTAATTATTGGGATGGTCATATTAAACGTCGTACTGAAAATGAACTAGTCTTTAAGTGATTTCCAACATTGTCGGTCTGATGCGCTGAAAACTATAGAGCTTCTACGAATTTTATACTAAAACCTTAAGTATATAAGTAGAACTCATATACTTAAGGGGCAAAAAGAGACTTGATCTTGCCATTTAGGCCAGAGATAAAGGCCATATAATGCTTACCTGAGAATCCTCGAATCCGAATGTGCTGCGTTCAAAACGTTGATTACGTTATTTGTAGCGTTACCTACGCTTGGTAACCGTGTCTAATGGAAATTATATAATAAGATGAATAGTTCGCGCGTTGTGATTGGTTCTTAGCTATGATCTATTAGATGACAGATGCACGGATTACGTCATCACTGCAACTATTTTTCCACAAATGTGAAAATAAACAGGTTTTTCGCTACATTTTGTTTCTTTATTATATAAACAAATAGATTCCATGTTGCCGTGCGTCTGTTCAGTAATAGATCACAGAAGACGTCAAAATGTGGTAAAAACATCAGTGACACTATCGCCTGCGGCTCGTGTGCCACTTCTTTGTTTTTACCACATTTTGACGTCATCTGTGAACTATTACTGAACAGACGCGCGGCAACATGGAATCTATTTGTTAATTGTTTTAAGCTTGCTGGAAATGTTGGTCAAGCTTCACCATGTGCTAGAATTGTTTTGCAACGAGCTCCTCGACTCCAAGACATCTATCTGGCTAGTTTTGATATTTTCACTACTTTACGGACGTGGCAAAAAAACTGTAAGTGTTTTTCGGTTCTTTGGTTTTTCTTGTCAGTGTATTCGTTATTTAGTCGTTTGTAAAGTAGTTTCTTCAAAGCACTTGTATAAAACGCGTCATCGTAAAGGAAGCCGCATGAAGATCCACGAAACCTCGAGAAATAGGTTGTAGTAAAGAATCCATTAGTAAAGATGGAATTCTATCTTGTAACGAGTTCTGAAGATTAAAGAGCGCATCAGACGCGTAAGACTTCCTTTACACGATGGCCGAGGGCACATTTTAGTTTCAAAATGTCCATTTTGAAGAGAAGAAGAGAAGAAGAAGAGAAGTGTACTTACAACTTCTGAAGCTGGGTATTGTAATCAAAAACTCCTGTGGGAAGATCCTTCAACTGGTTCTTATTCAAGTACCTACCAAGAATTAACGGAAAGCAGCGTTTTGAACCGAATACTTAAAGAGCTGACTAATGTTATCAAATTTCAACCGAAAATCGCAATTATACTATGACACGTTGAAAGTATCAAATGTCTAGCAGGAGATCGCTCAATTCGAAAGGGTGGAAAAAAATCAAAGAAATTATTACTCATTTTGCAGAGAAATGTCCTACGAAGCCTACCTTTTGAAGGCCAGTTGTTGCCAATCGCCGCTTTGAAAAGGGGGACGTTATACCGTTCTATTTTTTTTTGGGGGGGGGGGGATTTTGTAGTCTGTTTTAAATTCAAGATTGATTTTACCCTGAGCTCTGAGAAATTATCCACGAGACTTACTGTTTATGGCTTAAGCCAGTATTCTTACACAGCTAAGTAAGCGCGAGTGATCGAATCACTCTAGTTTAGCTGAAAATGATGATGTAGTGAAGTTAATCGTTAATTGATTTGAGAGAGAAAGGTACGAAATGAACAAATTTTAATACCGCTGCCGATAGAGAGAGTGGGGGTAAAGGAGGATTAAAGAAGGGAGAACGTCACTTACAGTTCCTGCAACTGGGTATTGTAATCAAAAACGCCAGTGGGTACTTCTCTCAGCTGGTTGGTATGCAAATACCTACCAAAGATAAAACAAAAACCTGTTGATGACTATCATTTGAAATATATTTTACTTTTGATATTGTCGTTATCGTCGAGTGAACAATGGTATTAATAAAGTGTTCCTTTCTCTGAAGGAGCAAACATGAAATGGCCTCTTAGCTCTCTTTAAAATACCCACACGACAATAATAGAGACAAAGTAAAATCTATCATACGTGTCAATTGTCTTCTTATTTCCTTTATAATCGTTTCTATGGTTCAATTTGAATTACTCGCGTGCATCGACTAAATGAACAAGAACGATCTTTAATCGCCCTATTTTGCCTGCTAACACTACACTTGTGGATTGCGGTGACTGTTATAGAAAGAAACTACATCTCTTACCTTGTCCTCCTTAGAAAACTAAAAACTTGCTTTGGACGCAGCTTTGGTTTTGAAGACAAGTTCTAAGATTTGCTGTCACTCTTAGTGTCAGTGTTCTTTTGTCGTAACAACACTCCTCAAATTCAAGACCGATTTCATTCTGATCTTAGTGCCTGTAAATGATCCACGACACCTACTGTTTAAGGCTTAAGACTTGTTACCTCCAATAGCAAATCTCTTTGGCCAGTAATCTTACGCAGCTAAGTTAGCCCGCCTGATCAAATCACTCGTTTAGCTCAAAATTTTGATGTAGTGAAGTTGATCGTTAATTGATTTGAGAGAAAATGGGACGAAATAAACAAATACCGATGAAGGAAGTGCAGTTAATGAAGGAAAAATACCACTTACAGTTCCTTCAGCTGAGTATTGTAATCAAAAACGCCAGTGGGCAGTTCGTTCAGCTGGTTGGTATGCAGGGACCTACCAAAGATAAAAATAAGCCTGATGATGAGTATCATTTGAAATGTAGTTTACTTTTGATATGTCTTTATCACCGAGTGAACACTCGTATATTAATACTGTGTTCCTTTCCCTCCAGCGGCCAAAACAGTTGAGGGGTCTCGTAAGTTTGTAGAAAATACCCAAAGAAAGTAATAGAGACAAAGTCAAATCTATAATATAGTATTTGAATGTCTTCCTATATCCTTTATAATCGTCTTTATTCTTAAATTCAACTTTTCGCATGCACTAACTTAAAGAACAAAAACGATTTTAATCACTATATTTTGCTTGCTTACACCACAATTTTTTTGTAAGATTTTCCTGAATGTCATAGAAAGAAACTGCGCCTCTTACCCTTTCCTAGCAGGACACAGCTTTCCATTACAAGAAACGTTCTAAGATTTATTTTCTCTCTTTGTGTGTTCTTTTGTGCTAACAACACTCCTCTTGAACTTTTATTAGCTTCTATCACAACGACGTAAGAAAATATCAACTTTCTGATTAAGATGTCCGGTTTTCTTTTCTTATTACAGTGATACTTCTACAAAGAAATGAAACGTGTGACTATATATAGTAAATCAATTCGTCTCCATCAATGCACTGAAAAACATTACTGTGACATTAAACTCCTAACACTAGAACAATACGTGCAGTATAGAATTCGTATAATTACTGCTGTACACTTTTGCCCAGCTTATCGACCAAGAATTCAATCTTTTCGCTTTTCTCTTTTTTTTTCTCTGTTGGTGTCAATTTACAATGGAAAATTATAAATTTAAAACTATACCCTTTTTAAAAATAGCAAAAACTGTTTAAAAGTAAATAATTGTTGAAACATTATATACTAAAATAATAAACATCTTGCAGGGCGTGCGAAGAGGGGTTCTTTGAGCGTTTAATTACGTAACTGCCATAGTATTTTTATAGAACATTTCCGACCCTATTATCTTACAAAACACAGGTGATCATCAGTTACTAGTATTTGCATGACAAATGAGTAGTTGCAGCCAATTTTGCTAGGAACTTGTGAGACCGCAACACAAAAACTTTCAGAACTTTGACGGTGCATACTTTTTACGGAAATAGTGCGGATTGTTAACGCCGGATCGCCAAGATGCAAAGCATTAGGTATATTTGTTTATTCAGAGTAGCAATGCTGGCATGCAGCTGTTTTTAAAGTTCTATGTTTCAGCAAATAGCAATTAGACAAAAGTGTGCGATTATTTATTATTTGTCATTGAACTCGTTCCGTATCTGAAGTTTTCTGACTTGATGAACAATATGGGGCCACGCGAGTAGAGGAAGGTTAATATTTATAAAATACTTTTCTTTCACCAAAGTTACCAAGCCATTTAAAAAGAACATTTCATTATCTTTCATAACTTCACATTCACTGGTATAACGAGAAACAAGACAAACTGAGCACTCGCAAGTTAAACAGTGCATGATAAGTTGCAATCAAAAAAATATATATTGCAATCAAAAATGCTCTCCCAACAACCTTATGTTTTCCGTTATGCTTTCTGGCGGGTATGAAAAGAAAACAGCAATTCTCCTTACAGATATGTAAGCTTGGTATTATTTATTTTGTAACGCAATGCTGTTGATGGTTATAACTTCCTTCTGACAATAAGCTAGTCTTCAAGTCATTACCAATATTGTCCAGTCGATGGGTTGAACTTATCAGAGTTTCTACGAATTGTATACAAATATGTTTAAGTGTATGAGTTGCACTCATGTTTTAGGGGCAAACAGAGACTTGAACTCATCATTTACCCGAGAGAGTCCTCGTTCCCGAAGGGTTTAGAAGGGGGTTGAACCACCTTGCCTCTTCGGCGGTGAGGTATGCGTTAGCCTGTATACCCAGGACTTCATAAACAAGAAAAGCGAAGCACTTGTCATCGTAAAGGAAGTTTCAAGTTCAAGTTTAAGTTTATTTCAACTCTTTTACAAGTGGATAATTCTTGGTGGATTGGGCCGCAAATAGCTTTACAGCTAATCGAGGCGGACCAGTCCTTAAATATTACTATTATAAATATTAATATTATTATTAATATTATTACTGATTCGTCTAACGATTACGTTAAACAGAATCAAAAATCGCTTAACAACATGTAAATATTACTGTCTAGGTAAAATCTAAAGGGGAAAGCTAGAGACTAAGACTTTACTCCAGTCGGAAATTTAATTTTTCATCATCTTAATTAAGGTATCTATCTCGACATATGAGTTTTCAAATTCTAGTATTTCAATTAGTTTTGCTCTTATAGTTTTTTTAAAAGAGTTTTTGGATACGTTTTTTAGTCTAGTTGGTATCCCATTCCAGATTTTAACACCAACACGTAAGACTTAAGTGCGGATTGTTTAGTAAAAAAATGTCACGACAGATGTTGATGAGCGTGTGCTGTAAGAATGAATACTGGCAATTTTAGAGAATAAATTTGAAATATTAGTCGGTGCAGAATTAGTACTGATATTGTACATTAAATTAGCAATTTTCTCATAATATAGGAATTGGAGCGGTAGAGGTTTTCCTTTCAAGAAGAGGGGTATTCCATGCTCCCTTGGTTGAGCAAAGTGAATAAGACGGAGTGCACGTTTTTGAAGGACAAGGACTTTATTTAACAAGGTCTTAGATGCATTTCCCCAAGAAGTTAGTCCATATGTTATATAAGGAGCAATGAGAGTCTTACAAATATCAAGAAGAGTTCGATTAGGAACAATATTTCTTAATTTCGCAATTAAACCAACAGTTTTGCTTATTTTTGTTGTGAGGGCATGAATATGGTTTTTCCAACTTAGGAAGCCGCATGAAGATCCACGAAACCTCGAGGAATAGGTTGTAGTTAAGAGTTTATTAGTTAACTAATAAAGATAATAAACTAATTCTTAGATAATGAACTAATTCTTACTTACAACGAGTTCTATATAAACCAGTAAAGACTAAATAGAACAGCAAACGGGTAAGAGTTCCTTTACACGATGACCGAGGGCACATTTTAGTTTCAAAAGTTCCATTTCACCACTAAATAAAGTGTCACTTACAACTTTTGGAGCTGGCTATTGTAATCAAAAACCTCTGTGGGAAGTTCCTGCAGCTGGTTCTTGTACAAGTACCTACAAAGAACCAACGTTCATCATGACCTGACTGTTTGAAATGTATTTACTATATCTGACTTTATAGTGGAGCACCATCAGTAAGAAAATATAGTAGTGTTTCGCTGGTGTTAACGACGAACGCACCTGCACGCTAACGGTATGTTGCGTGCACAATGTTCTATCCTTATCAATACTTGTTTTCATAAAATGTTTCATTCTTTTACAACTAGGCAATAATCAGCGAAGGTCTCGTTAATGAGTACGTTTCTTTGACTGCTTTTCCTAATGCTACGTCTCCTGGCTTTAGAATGAATTTATGAGTCTGCTGCATAGAACATCTGCCAAGCTTCAAGACCAAAACTGAATTTAAATGTTGAACCTTAAAAACGTTGAACTCCGGCTTTTTCAGTTGGAGTCGGTAGCCCTGTGATTGCGGCTTCTTTAGCTGGATCGGGCTCCATACCTCTGTCGGTGAGCCTTTGCCCCATGAAAGTGATACAAGGGGCCTTGAACAGGAGCTTCTTTGCAGAGAGTCGGAGGTCGTGCTCACTACACTTCTCCAAGAGCTGTGTCAAGGCTCGGTCGTGATCATTACATTACATCACATTATTTACCCTCGGATTTTAGAGTAGCTTGTGCAGCTAATATCTCCGAGCATTTAATCATCAGATGAGAGATAGACCATCACACCGGGAACTACGTCTCCTACACTTTTCGAACAGTGTGTGCGTTTTTTTACGTCCCACAGAATAAATTATGAAGAGTTGTGAGACGGGGCCTACGGTTTATCGTCCTTATCCGAGAAGACTAGAAAGTCTAACCATTTGCAGATGTTATTACAAAGGCAGCACTATCTCCTCAATTATTTAAAGACCCTGAGTGTTGGTCCGACCGGGGTTTGAACCACCGACCTCCCGCACGCTAGTCCGGTGCTCTACCACTGAGCTTACCTGTCGGCGGTTTTTTCTGCCTCTTTTTTTGTATTGCCACACCCGAAGACGCAAAGATCGTCGGCTATGTTTGTTTCCCCAAGCAAGCCGTCTACGAATTCGTGCTGTCGCCGCTGATACTCCTCCAGTCCCGAGGCTTACCAAATGGCATACGGTTAAAACAATAACGACCGTTTGGTCCTTGAAACGTTGTGAGTAGGGAAGATTCTTTATCCATAGGAACGGTGTGAAATTCCTCAGATAGATCAAGAATGGAGAAGACTTTAGCTTTTGTCAGTAGGGGATCGTATATTTGGGTCTTCTGATCTTCTTTAACCAGCATGTGAGATAGCCAATCTGTAGGTTGGGTTACAGGCTTTATAATCCCTTCTTCACAAAGCCTTTTCAGTTCTTCCTCGACTCTGTCTAATTTTGCCACGGGAACTCGGCACCATAGTTCGCATTGTTGTTTAGTTTCCGCCATTAGCTGGCATAGCTTGGCAGGTCGTTCAGGATTAGCAATTTGTTAAAGTCCATATCGTAATAGAATCAGGTACTTTTTTTTAGTCTCGGCATTGTTCAGGATGAAGTCTATCTGTCTCGCCCTATTTACAGTTTTGTCTGGTGCCCAAGTTTGTGACAACAGTATCCACTTCGAGATTAAGTTTGGGGAACAGCCAAAACAAAACAGCATAAGCTTGAATGTATCCCACTCGCAACCTGGCTGTTTCCAGAAAGCCATCCTCATCTCCTCCGCCCAACATTTCAGCGGGAAGAAAGCGTCGCCGTTGATAATTTTAAAAAGTTTCCCTCTTTCGTCGGAGATTTCACGCTTTGTCAGGTAAAGGACCGTGTCACGGTATTCTCGCAGTATACTCATCGTTGTGGATGGAATGATCTCGTGCATTCGCCACGGACCAACTGTGCCTTAATTTTGGTCATAACAGCAGTTACCAATCAAATGCCGCGCATCCTATATAATTAATCAATTGCGTTGTAAGTTTTATTATATGTTTCGTTTCTTTTGCGATATTTTCTTCACTTTATTGCTCGATTGATTCTCATTATTATAAAAAATATTTCACTTGCCTCCATTTCATGGCAAAGCGATATTATATCGGGGCAACATTCAGGTTATAAAAGCAGTAATCTTTGACAATTCTTTTTTCGTTAGCGCGAGTTTTTGTATTACAATGGAACTCTGGAATGGAACTGCATGCCCCGACTGCCATTAGGGTTTTCTTTTTCGACGTATGCTACAAAAGCCGGCCTAGTTACGCAGTACCAACCGTCCGATGATAACAATTTGACCTTTTGTCCGGGGTGGATATTAATTTCTATTGTTATTGCAATTTTCACACTTAATTCACTTCATGAGACTAATATTGTACGGGACAAGTAATAAAAGGAGTAAATAGACGTTTATCCATTTATATGACATTCAAGTTATAAATGCGGTGCAGTAGTAGAAGTAGTAGTAATTCTTTATTTAAACTCGTTTAAAAATCTTCGGTAAGAACAATAGTATCTTCATTACAATCATTTGCAAAAATTAAAATAACTATAACTTACTTGAACCAATAATAATAAAGGAAGAATAGCACTTACAGTTCCCGCAGCTGAGTATTGTAATCAAAAACGGCAGTGGGCAATTCCCTCAGCTGGTTGCTGTCCAAGGCCCTACCAAATATAAACATTAAAGGGCTCTCTGAGCCAAGTCGTGAATGTGGTATTAGAGTAGCTAGAGGTTCCTGATGGCTGATAGGCAAGATTTGATGGAAATCTTGACTGTCAGCTGCGTAATGGTTAATGTTTTAACTGTGTAAAGCTCAGAATGAGATCTGTCAAAGTTAACTTATAGCTGAAAATGGCTTGTTTCCTTCTCCTGGTGCAAAAAAAGACAAACAAACAAACAAACAACAACAACAATATTCTGTCTGAATTTTCTGCTACATGTGGTTGCTGCAACAGTGTACCTGTATCCTGTGAAGGGCGTTCATCAACTTCACACCAGCCATCGCTATCATCATTTTCATTGGTTTTATTATCAACATCAGCAGTGAAAATTTTGTTCTGGCATTTCTATATTTTATCCTTTGTAAGAATTTCAACAGTTTTCAAATCGCCACTTGGTGTGAAAACGTTCACTCCACTCTTCATGGACATTAAACTGCAAACTTCTTGTCTACCATGCATTTTGCACTTCTATACCGCCTTCACTATATATCAATCACTTGTTTCTACAAGATGGATTCATCGATTTTTAGACGTCGGTAATAATTAACCTAATGCTCAATGTAAACAGGCAACTTAAGGGGTTTAAAAAAACAACACTTCTTTAGCCAACGATTACGAAATACACTTCTTGGCAATCAAAATCCCCATTCCCCCTCACACCAGAAAAAGTAACTAAACAAGAACCTAGAAATTAGAAAATTTTAAGCATTTGCTCACAAATCTGATCATATTCTAAGACGGGCGAATAAGGATTTCAGGCTGTTTACGCAGATTAAGTAATTACGAAATTCGTGAATTAAGACACAGAAAAACAGACAATAATATTTCTTCAATGAATTTTTTTCAAAATAAGCCTGTTGCATATGCCTGAACAACAAACGCGTTCAATTTTCGCCTCGAGTTAATCTACGCAAAGGCGAAGCAAGCCAGCGAATATTGAGTTAACCTTACTTTAAAGTACAATTTATTGACTTCAACTGATCTTGTTTTTCGTAAATTCCGCTTAAATTCCTTGGAATACAGCAAATCGGTCAAAAGTTCACATTCAAACCTGTAATATTTTTGCAACGTGGATTCCCAGAAGTGCTCAAGTATTTCGTAGAACGTAAACAATTCTTGTGATGATTTGCAGTGATTAGCAAAGCACCAAAACCACAATCTATCCTCTAAGAGGAATTTCTTGGCTATGAACTAACTGATTTCTACTGTTTAAGCTGTCGAGTATTCCTTAGAACTTGTTCCTTTGGATTTACAAGTTTAAAAAGCTGTGTTTTGCTTCTGAGAACAACATACTGCTATCTTGAATATTCACTGTGAAATACGCGGCCGCCTTTTTGAACACAAAGCTAACCATGTGTGAAAATGGCCAAGTTACCTAGGATTATGCAACAAAATTTAACAAAGTTTTAAGTGTCATTGTCAGTAAGGATCAGGCAAGGTCCACGGATCAAGGTTGGCGGATTCCCTCCAAATTTTAAACATTTTTTCTCTACCAGAGAAGATAACAATCGGTGGCATACTTAGTAAAATAAAATAAATTCCTTCGAATTTTGACCACCTCCCTAGTTTTTTGTGCTATTTTGGCCTGGTGAGACGGGAAATTTAGATCAACTTCCACGACCAATTTTATTCACTTCGCACTGGTTTGATTCATTTGTACAAATTATACATGTTTATCAGCCTACAAACAACTAATCTCTGCAATATAAACAATTTTACATAAATAATAAATTACTTTGAAGCAGTTCCAAATATCACTACTTCGTGGCTATCGTGTGCAAGAAGAATTTCAACAATTTTGAAAGCCGATTTTCTCTAAAGTGCGGTAGTTTATTTTCAGATCAAAACTATTTTTATTAGTTTGTCTTTAAGTCTTTAGAAATCTGCAAATCCCCATTTGGCAAGTTAAAATGTTGTCGCGTGAGCTTTCTCACGACTTTACCAGCTTAACTAATTTACATAATTAGAGCTAATTTGCATAAGTCCTTTTTTTCGCGGACCAAATCGCGTTTGCGTTGTTGTATACACTTTACATGATTGATTTGTTACATATTGTAGGTATCTTTGTTTATGTGACAAGGTCAAATCCCTCCCAAAAGTATATTTTCAAACCTTACCAATTTGCATGATGCCAATTTTTTCCCGGGAAAACGTCACGCACGTGTTATTAGATACAAGTGTCATAAAATAAACTTTGAACGATTTTTGTAAGGCAATGAAAGACTCAGAGCGACATATAATGCTTTCCTTACATGTGACAGCGAATTCGGTGCACAAGGAAATGTAATTCGAACATGTAGCAACACAGGTATGCAAATTAACGAGTCGAAATTTCAACGCAAGTTCGTGTCTGGAGGAGTGACACAACATAGCGATGAAGGGCAATTTAAGGTGATTAATCAGGCACCGCGGAGGGGGGAGGGGGGGGGGGGGGCTTTAGCCCAAAAACGTTTCAACAGTACAAAGCAAGTAATACTAAAACTAAAATTTTTCTACTTAACGTTTTACCGAAAACTGATTATTCTTGTTTCAAAACACCTCACTTTTGTTGCTAAAAGTATATGTTTCACCACACCATGTTAGTTTTGAATGCACTTTCAGCCATTTCAGAGAACTTTAATTTAAAACTTTTCCGGGGAAGAATGCCCCCTAGCCCCCTAATTGACTCACGCTCCAGCCCGCCACCCGTCCCCCGTTGGAAATTTGCTGCGCGGGCCCTGTTAATCCATGTTCAGTGCTACTGAAATCTTCACGCTACCCTCTTAGTTCTGTTTTTTAACTATCGACGTTGACGCGTAACGACAGTATGTAGTAAAAAGTATTTAAAAATCCTCGGCCGTTGTTTTTGTTTTATTACGTTCGCTAAAGCATTCACTCAGTTTTCAGTATCTTACACACCTATCTTTAAGGCCCCAGTAAAGAAGATGGGGTAGAAATGCCACGAAATGCACAGCTACTCTTGACATGATTAAACTGACGTCCTACATTTCTTACTACAGTACCTTCCTGCCCTCAACCGATCCTCCGTACTAAAACTATGTAACGTCACTTTTGAAAGCATGTACAACTCTCAGAAAATTTTTCAATGGCCTCAAAGAAAGTCTTCTTTCTTGAAAGCGGTCCACTCGTCGTAAGGATTAGTTGTTGGCAGATTTCTCTCAGGACTGCCAGTTTGAGTGAGGCAAGCTTGTTGTCTTTTATAAGTTCGCAGATATTGCTAACGCCCACGATGATTGGATGGCTTGGCTTGCCCATGTCTTCCATCACCAAACCTCTAAGAGCGTGGAAGACCATTTCCGACTCTGCGGCCACGATGTCTTCCTCGGGTATTTCCTCAGCATCAATACCCCTATGACGCTGCGCCGCTGTCTGACGTGAGAACAGACCACTGATCTGCTGCGCCGTCCTCCAATCTTCAGGCATTAATGTGGGCTCTCCGCCATCATTTCTGAGAATCTTCATTTCCCTCGCTACCTGCACAGGATCGGCCTTGTTTCCAGTTCTAACACCCTCTTGAAATTTCTCCATCAAAAAGGTCTTGACGTTATCGGTCATCCTGATAGGTCGTTTTGCTACCTTCAGAGCCCATCCCAATGGTCTAACAGCAGATACTCTGGCAGTGCTGCTGCTATCCCCACCTTGAGATGAGGTTGATGGTACATTCGGAGCGAACGTCACCCCTTTCACCATTCCCGCCCATTTCCTTCTGACGCGGTCATACATGGATTCACAGTCCACCTCAAGGCGGTGTTTGCCAGTATCCATATGGTTTCCTGCCTCTGCCTGGGTCTTGAACGTGAGGACGCATCCAGTCTCCAGGCAAGAGTAGATCTCAGACTTGTGTCTGATGCTCCCACCCACGCTTCCCCTCTGTCTAGCTTGACCAAATGGCTTTATCACCCTTAGCCCAGTATCTCCCTGTGATGGAAGTCCGAGAGCACTGTTGAGGATGAGACGCCCAGGGCCGATGTTGTATGCTTTCCACACTCGGATACGACACTCCTCGCACTGGAAGTTGTTTAACACACTAATGCCTGGTATTTTGCTCTCTTTGTTTCTCTCCATGGTCGTGTCCACCTCAACGACCGCAGCCCTGCATCCTTTGATGCCACCAGGGGATTCTAGTGCTGCCTTTTATATCCTCAGCTGTGACGACGTCGTGCCTCTCGTTGACCCAGCGCTTTATGTGTGCCTTCATAGCAGCAGTCTTCCTATCACAGATGTCTTTGCCTGACTGTGGTTCTGAGAAATCATATCGCACTGGACTGACACCGGTTCTCTCCCCTACTCCTTTAAGGCTTAGCAACAGAGGTCCATTGTAGTAGCATCCGGCGTTATCCAATCGAAGGTAGGCTGTTGTAGGCTGTAGGGTACTCCTGTTTGACCTTGTGTAGCAAGTCCTCTGTGATTGAGAGAATGGCAAAGCAATTTTGGGTGCAGTTGTTGAAAATATGTACAAAGCACTCGACCTCATGCTTGCTTTCCACAGTTGCTCGGATGATAAAAGCGCTGATGTGCCAGCTCCTTCCCCTCTTTCCAAAAGAGTCACTCATCTGTTCTCTGTATTGCACAGGCAAGAATTTCATTGCCCAGTCCATTATGACAAGGCACGAGTTCGCGTCTAGATTCTGGAGAATATGTTGCTTGGCTTCGTCCTGGTTACTTGATCGTAGCAGGTGAGCTTTCCACGCCTGTATGTTGCGCACACTCTCAGTGTACTCAAACCTCAGCCGAAACTTCTCTTGTTTCGTCATGTCCACTTTCTCCAGCATCTCCCCAGGGGGAGCAGGGTTGGCGCAGTGGTGAGAGCGTTCGCCTTCCACCAATGTGGCCCGGGTTCGATTCCCGGACTCGGCGTCATCAGTGGGTTGAGTTTGTTGGTTCTCTACTCTGCTCCGAGAGGTTTTTCGCCGGGTACTCCGGTTTTCCCCTCTCCACAAAAACCAACATTTGATTTGATATATTTAGAGTTGATTTGATTTCATATATGTGAGGCGCATTTGAAAATTGTATAATTGAATTTGCGCTATATAAATAAATATTATTATTATTATTAAATATTATCATCTCTTCCACCTCTGTCAGTACTCCCTCTAGGCTTTCACAGCGCTCACATTGGTGGCAGTGTTGGTGATTACATTCCCCTCTGAACTCGCCAGCATTACTATCACCTAGTGCATGGACCGTGCAGTGATCACTGCAATGTTCACTTCGTCCGATGTGTGTCTTGAAATCATTCTTCAAGTACCGTTTTCCATCTTTAAGTACTTTCTGAGTAGTAGTTACGTTTATGCCCTGATCCGCTAAGCTCTCCAACATAGAAAATACTTGATCAAACGCCTCAGCGCCCTCTGCTGTTGTGTTGTCAAGTCCCTGAAGGGATCTCTGTATGGAGGCCGAACACACTTCAATCATTCGGTAGAGAGAACGTTGGCTGGCCGGCTCGAATTCTTGTTCTTGACAATAGTCTAAATATTGTCTGATAATGCGTGAAGGGATGACGGTCCTAATGACCGCTGGTATGATAATTTTCTCTCCCGAGTCAAGCTTGAGAGTTTTTGTCCCGAATGCTACGTCCTGGACAAATTCTGGTCTGGAGATATATTCAGTAAAATGATCCACTTTTTCTCGGTCAATTCTTGTACGGAAACTTGTACGGAATCTGTGGTTTTGTTTGCCAGTGCCCTGCTTGCTCATACGCCTTGACTAAAATGTCGACAAGACCAGAGCTGGGATCAAAACGCTTACGCTGTCCCTGGTTGTCTCTGTTTTTATCCAAAAGTGCCTCCGTTTGAAACGCCTTCCAAACCAATTCCTCTTGGCCGGGAGTGATAACCGACAATGCGGTCGCTACAGTCTCTTTGGCTTTGCGGATGTAATATCGTTGCTGAGTGTCGGAAACGTCATCCCAGGTCGTGTTCAGGGTGGACATTACGGGGATGTAGCGGCTACCAGAGATACTGTGGACAGCCTCGTTCAATTTCTGCCTTTTGCTGTTTTGTTCCTCCATCTCGTCAACCCATATACTGATCTCTTCCTCTGGTATCGAAGCTTGGACGAATGGGAATGCAGAGATCTAGAGACTATTTCCGACTCCTCACTAGTGCTTGCCTCCTCTGTACATACCGTGGCTGACATTGTGCTCTCCTCACTAACATTAATGCCAGAGACAGTGGTGGAATCAGTCTCCTGGATGCCTTCTCCAATCACCATGGTGTCCGAGTACAGCTGCTGAAGTGTAATAAGATGGATTTACAAGTTATGGGCAAGGTCATCACCAGCTCCACAAAAAGCTTGTAGCTTTGTTCTTTTTCGTTCGCTTTGTTCTTTGTTCTCTTTCGTGTCAAGCAGTCCTCATAATTTAGACGTTGTTGAATTTCGTTGGGACTGAAACCGTGTTACCATTCAGAAATTCTAATTATAATACTAATTGTTCTCGGCGCTCGATCGGAAAACTCGGAGAAATCGCCAACTTTAAAAGTCAGTCCCAGTCTCAGTCGATCACGCCTAAACTATTCAAAATGGCGACTCCGTGACGAAAAGACAGGAAAACCAACAAAGTTAATAAATGCATTAATGCGAGGGTTGTTCATGGGCCGCATGATTTTTTTTAAAGGTCAGTTGTACTAAGCTATAAATGGCCAATGGGTATTAAGCCTACCTTTTCTCCAGGCATGAAACGGGCAGCCTTACGGGATTTATAGTGTGCTCCTCGGCAGCTCGAACACACACGCGATGGGTTGGATACGAGCATGTGTTGCTCTTCCTGCCAGCCCAGTCTATAGTCTCGGGCAGATTGTCATTAAACTTTTCTCTTCATCGGTTGCCACAAAGTGTCCAGCTCTATTCAGGATCAGGTCAACTTCATTAACATTCTCATCACTAGATCGCTGTTGCCCAGAACTCACTCCCAGGCTTAGTAGATGCATAGTGATGTCTAACTTACACGCTAACAGGGGAATAATGTGTGACCCTGTACCCTCCAAGCCACAAACAGAATCGGAAGAACTGAATGAACAAGTTAATGAAACGTTCATGGTGTAACACATCAAGTGGATCAGTATCAGAATACACAAAGCAATCGAAGACAGTCGTCAGCAGATAATTAGATAAGAAACTGTGGCATATTATACTTTTGTGAGCAGAAAATCTTTAAAGTAACATAACCGTGCAACTATTTAAAAAAAGGGTTTGAAAAGTAATCTGGTGAAGTATGGCAACTAATCAGAAGAAGTAACGCGTTTTCCTTGGTAGTAATAAAGAAGTCAATAAACACCTGCAATAACAACGCGTGCGTGAAGTTTTCCCGGAAAAAATTGTCATCATGCAAATTGATAAAACTTTAAAATAAGCTTTCGGGAGGGGATTTTAACTTTCCGAATGACAAAATACCAGTCATATGTAACACCTCGAGCGCAGATAGCGTATATAAGAACTGAAACGCGAATTTGTTCCGCGAAAAACAGCAATTCTGCAAATTAGCTCTAATTATGCAAGTTAGTAAATTTGGTAAAGTCATGAGCAAGCTCATGCAATCGGATGTTAACTTGCCAAATGAGAATTTGAAGATTTGTAAAAAGATAAAAACAGGCTAATAAAAAATAGGTTTCGTCTGAAACTAAACTACCGCACTTTAGAGAAAATCGGCTTTCAAAATTGTTGAAATTCTTCTTGCTCACGATAGCCACGAAGTAGTGATATTTGGAACTGCTTCAAAGTAATTTATTATTTGTCTAAAATTGTTTATATTGCAGAGATTAGTTGTTTGTAGGTCCAAAACCATGTATAATTCGTACGAATGAATAACGACGATGCGAATTGAGAAAAATTTGTCGTGGAAATTAATCTAAACTTCCCGTCTCACCTGGCCAAAATAGCACAAAAAAACTAGGGGGGTGGTCAAAATTCGAAGGAATTTATTTTATTTTACTAAGAATGCCACCGATTGTTATCTTCTCTGGTAGAGAAAAAATGCTGAAAATTTGGAGTGAATCCGCCAACCTTGATCCGTGGACCTTGCCTGGTCCTCACTGACAATGACACTTAATTACATTTGTTTCGCTTTGTTTACATTCCACGTTCTGTCGCGCGTGGGATCCGAAGTCCTCCAGTTAAAATTTTAGTACACCCCAGTGTTTAAACTTGCAGAGCTGAAACTTCAGTTCTTATGAATTAAATGACCGTTCTTTTATGTGGTGCAACTACTTTTTCAGTTTACATTATACCAGAATCAATTTTGGACGGCTAAAGTTGGGCGATATTTTCACATTCAAAACAACATACAAAGATGGGGTAAGCAACGAAGGACAAAAACTATACTATGAAGTAATTTTTCTTAAACCTTTTACATAATCTTGAAGATTTAGATATCCTCTAATTATGTGAGGAAGATAGAGTCAATAGGAGCTCTTGCGCGCCGGTACTGTTTCTTTAAAATTGTTTGAAATTCAGACCAATTTCATGAATAAAAATTGTATTTTTTGCGAATATTCGAACTTTTCCAAAATTCTCCAAATGTAAATCGCTTTGGGATTTTTTAATATCATTTCTTGAAATAATTCCCCTAAAGGGTTGTTTGGTTGGTATTAGCCAAAATTCGAATTTTCGAAACTGATGTGAAATTCTCGATATATCCTCACATTGGCTCTTAATGTTATAACGCCATTGGTTCCCTTTAAGATTTCCATTACTTCAGATGCAATTGTTACTTGCAGCGAGTTCCGATATGAAAGCGTAAAGATTAAAGAGCTCAGCAAAAGGATAAGAGTTCCTTTACACGCTCCACGAGGACACGTTTTGGTTTCAAAAGTTTCCTTTCACCACTACAGGCATTCGAAGAGTTGAAGAAATGACTGTCAGAGACTCTAGGGTTTTTTGACAAGGATGCCCCAACGCAAGTAATTGCTGATGCCAGCCCAATTGGGCTCGAGGAAGTTTATGACTCAGATACACAAAGATGGTATCAGAAGTTACGCAAGCCGTAGTCTGACAGACACAGAGCGGAGACATTCGCAGACAGACAAGGAGGCACTTCCACTCATATGGGCTTGTGAGCAGTTTCACCCCTACATTTATGGAGCACCATTTGAACTTGTCACTGACCACAAGTCATTAGAGGTAATTTACGGCCCAAAATCATAACCATGCGCACGCAGTGAGAGAGTCCTGTCGATGCAGTTATACAAGTTTGAAGTGAGGTACCAACCACGACCAAAGAACATCGCTTACTCATTATCAAGATTGGTGAGCAGTGAACAGAGTGAAAGGGAAAATGTATCGCAAGTGGAGAAATATGTACGATTTGTACCAGTATCAGCAACACCCAGTGCAATGGCGGGTTGAGAGGTAGAAGAGGCATCGGCCGAAGATTAAGGACTCTCAGCAGTCAGAAAGTGCCTGCATAAACGTGAAACCCATGGTATCAACTAATCAACAAACAATACTTTCCATGTAGTGATTAGTTGTGCACGGTTGGACAGCTGATACTCAGGGGGTAAAGAATTGTCATCATCCCTCATGAAGGCCATTTGGGCATCGTGGGAACTAAATAGAAGCTACGCAGCAGAGTATGGTGTCCTGGGATGGAGAAAGATGCTGAGAAATACTGCAAAACCTGTTACGGGTGCCAACTGGTTAGTCGCAGCAGCCCCCCAGAACATAGCAAGAGCACTGCCAACCGGACCATGGAGAGATTTGGCTGTCGATCCCCTACGACCATTACCAACTGGCGAGTCCGTTCTGGTTGTAGGCGATACTACGAGGTTGGCATTCTGAGATCCCCAGTCACTTCCAAGATTATCTGAGGCCTAGAGGAAATATTCGCTAGACACGGCCTACCAGAGAGTCTGAAATCAGATTATGGTCCACAGTTCATAGGGACATAATTTGCAGAACAAATTGAGCGGAAGGGTATCCGAAAACACAAAGTTACCGCGAAATTGCCCCAAGCAAATGGCGAAGTGGAGCGTCAAAACAGCTCCCTGCTAATACGGCTCAAGATTGCTCATTACTGAGAAGAGGAATTGGAAGAGAGAGCTGATCACGTACCTCGAAGCCCACCGAAGCTTGCCACACCCAACGACAGGGGTAAGCTCAGCTGAATTGCTCTTCAACCACAGAATGCGTACCAAGCTTCCAGAGCTGAGTGAAGTACATGTATAACAAGAAGTCCGTGACGGAGACAGCGAACAGAAGAGCAAGAGCAAAACCTATGCAGACACAAGGAGAGGTAGAACAGCTTTGATTATTATTGATTTGATTTGACAAGGAGAGGTGCAACATACTCAGATTTACTTCCGGGTGAACAGGTTCTGGTGCAGAAGGAGAAAAGGGACAAGCTCTCAACTCGGTTCAACCCGACCCCGTACACAGTCCCGAGCAAACACGGCAACAGGTTGGCTGTACAATCCCGAAAAGGAGTCTGGTACTCACGCAACACCTCACATGTCAAGAAACTACTACAGAACAGTGAGACACCAAGAACACAGGAGGAAACGGTGTCAGAAACACAGAAGTGGGAGGAACCCACCCAAGGGCAAAGTGCAGGAACCAAATGCTATTCAACCCAGAGTTCCAAGTACTGTTGCGCCAAGAGTTCCAATTGCTCCTGAACCCGAAGTCCTAGTCAGGAGATCTAAAAGGCCCATAGCGCCACCAAGTTATCTCGAGGACTACTATACCTTAATTCTCAAAGACAATCACAGTAGTAATGTGGGAAAGCATTGAGACATGATCTTTGTTGACATTACGAGATTAATTTGAAAACTCAACTGTTATCTAAAAGAGGAGGGATGTAGTATTTTAAAACCTAGATCCCCTCATTAGGGCAAGAACGCCTGACTGTTGTAGCGAGAGAACACGAGCTGTGATGGTGGGATTAAATGTTTACCGTTTGCTTTAATCCGGTCGAATCCGTCCTTGTTTCTGACTAGCTCAGTCCACAACTCACGAGAAGATTAAAACACAGTAGACGGGCAAGAGTTCCTTTACACGCTCCCCGAGGATACTATTTAGTTTCAAAAGTTCCGTTTCACCACGAAACAAAAGAGTTACTTACAGCGTCAAAAACTCCTGTGGGAAGTTCCTCCAGCTGGTTTTTATGCAAGTACCTACCAATAATTATCGATCATTATGACCTGATTGTGTAAAATTTATTTAGTGTATCTGTCTCTATTAGCCGCAATTAAAATGATTCCTTGTTCTTCACTGGTTTTTTTTTTTTTGCCTTACGCTTAATAGTCAGAGATATAAATAAAAAAACTACCGGCGCTATTCATGAAATTGTTTATCTGTATGTTATCATTGTAGCAATTTTGTGACGGAAATCATACTCCGAAAGCTGCAACCAGTAAAAGCTTAGCAAAGAAAAGCCTTTTTCACAGTGGGATCTTTCAATGCTGACTTGACCAATTTGTGTGGGCGAATCGTTCAATTGGCCATGTTCTAAACGAGTAAGGGCCTACGAACGTTGTTCAGTTGAATTAGAGCTGAAACAAAAGCTTTTGAAAATTGTGAAAATTAGAGACTTTGTATGGTTTGGAGGGACAAACGTTCCGAAATAGAAACATTTGTATGGGATCTTTTAAACATATAAATGCATGTCAACTGACGACATTTCAACCAAACATGGTCAAACTTGCTGATAGTACTTATTTTTAGATACCCTTTCATACGAGAATCGATTTAGTTCAATGCCATTGATATTCAATGAAGTTTGGATTCGTTCCCAGGCCCTTACTCGTTTAGAACATGGCCAATTATTCAAATTCATTCTCTTTCTTTATGAAGCTACTTTTTATTTCTCGTTGCTATTTTTATTAAAAAAATGTTTGATATCACACCTAAGATATTCATGAAAGACGAATATATCTGTAACTAACGCTCCTGCACATATCGATTACATACATACATACATACATACATACATTACTTTATTTACCCTCGGATTGTAGAATAGCTTGTGCAGCTAATATCTCCGAGCATTTAACCATCAGATGAGAGATAGACCACCACACCGGGAACTACGTCCCCTACTCTTTTCGAACAGCGTGTGGGTTCTTTTACGTCCCACAGAATCAATTATGAGGAGTTGTTAGACGGGGCCTACGGTTTATCGTCCTTATACGATAAGACTAGAAAGTCTAACCATTTGCAGATGTTATTACAAAGGCAGCACTTTCTCCTCAATTATTTAAAGACCCTGAGTGTTGGTCCGGCCGGGGTTTGAACCCGCGACCTCCCGCACGCTGGTCCGGTGCTCTATCACTGAGCTAACCGGTCGGCGGTAAATGATCTAATAAACGCCCGGGGCGTCTATTAAATTTTAGGGGCCTGGCCTTGTCTCTTCGTGAGGTTTTCTACAATGAAACAATTATAAATTCTCTCGAAGGAAACGTATTCAATGTTACAACGTGTGACCGATTAGTATACACTAAGTTCTCGAGAACGCTAAACCTCTGCTGAATCTACTAGGCCTCCTAACAGTTAATAATATTTATCGTCTACAAGTTTCAAAATTCGTGGGTTCAGGGCATAAAGGATGTGTGCCTGAACTATTGGACAACATGTTTTAATATGCTTTTAACAGACATCGCTACGCATGAGATATACAGCTAAGAAAAATCTCTAAGCCTAGCGTATGAACTAACGTTGGCAAACAACCAATCTCTTTTCTGGCTACGGACATTTGGATAGGCCTCCCAACTCATTTAAAAAACTCAAGAGTGTTCACATTTCCTAAGAAAATTAAACGTTATCTACTCTCTGAAAAACAAACAAAATAAACTTTCGTTTTACTGATGAAGCAACGTACTTCATGTATTGTATATTATGGCCAGGTTGTCCTTTTGTCAGTCGTTTGACGTGTTATGCGTGTGTGCGTGTGTCTTTGAGTGTGTACTGTATTAACCTCCTATATATAGAGAGATTGTATATCTTCAACGTGTACTAGTGAAATAAAAAACGGAGGAAGGGAAAAAATCATACTTCATGTATAAGTTCTTCCTTCTTTGCATTCCTTTTTATTTTATTTTATTTCATTTTACTTGCTACTTAGAACCTAACTTGTTCAGGGAGATTACAGGAAAACCAAGTGGTTCATTTAGCTCAATAGCTTGTCCATTGTTTTTATTGAATTTAATTAATGATATATTGTAAATTTACTAGACTGTATTAAAAAAAAGGGGACACTGACAAAAGCATAATTATTATTAAAGCATTTTTCCGGCTCTTTTGGAAGCTCCTTCTCGGCAGTTGGATTTCCTTTGTGAATGGGATTAGTGAGACACACAGCCAGGATGCTCTGTAGGACTTTTTTTTTTTTACTTCAACACTCCTGGAGAAAATGATTTATTGCTTGAAGGTCCACCCGTTTTCAAAGTCGTTGCAGCGAGTAAGCCCCACGAAGAAGTTATGTGTGAAATGGCTAGCTGCCTCGATGTTACAGGATGAATACAACGCCTACCGCCAGCACAACAGCTTCAGAATGTGTGAGAGCGGGAGAGTGGAGTAGGTATAATGTGCCTGCCTACTTGCAAGTGAAGAATGAATTGTGTACCTTTGGTCAGCTTCTGCTACGTGGTTCCATGCTGGTAATTCCCAGGTGCTGAGAGAGCGTGTTTTGGAGTAAGCCCACGAAGGGCATCAGGGCATTGTTAAAATAAAATGCAGACTACGTAGTAAGGTTTGGTGGCCCAAGATGGGTGCATATGCGGAGAGCTGTCATGCAAGAGCTGTCATGGTTGCCAAGCTGTCAGTAAATATGCAGCCCCGGAACCTATGGCACGAGCCTTCCCACCAAGCGGACTGTGGCAGGATTGCGTAGCAGACATGTTAGGCCCTCTACCTTCTGAAGAGAATCTGCAAGTTGTGGTAGATTATTATAGCCGATATTCTGAATTAGTTATCCTGAAGTCAACTTCAAGTGCCAAGATAATCGATAGCCTTAAGCCAATATTTTCTCGATTTGGAGTGCCCTATACACTCACTGACAACAGCTGAAGCCTCCTGTATTTCAGCGGACATCAGGGAACAAGGGACGCTGTTGTCAGCTACAACATGGACATAGTCGTAATGCTCTCCATCATCACCACGGAACTTGTAATTCAGCCTGGACAAAGTGTCTGCAATGTTGGTTCTGCCTGGCCTGTAGACAACCTTGAAGTCATAAGCCTGCAAGCGAAGGATCCACCGCTCCACATTGGCTGAAGCTCTTGACTTTGGTGAGTAAAAATACTCCAGTGGCTTGTAATTGGCTTCTAGTTCGAATTCTCTTCCAAAAACATACGTGTTAAAGCGTTCACAAGCCCACACATTAGAGAGGGCCTCTTTTTCCGTTTGGCTGTACCGCCTTTCTACATCTGTCAGCCGTCTTGAGGCAGAAGCACTCACTCTCCACTCACAGCCCTGCAACTGGGTTAACACTGCTCCAAGACCCGCAGGGGATGCATCTGCAACAATTCTTGTTCTGCCATGTACATGGAAGTAAGCCAGAGCATTTACAGTTGTGGTCAGGTCCTTTTCACTTCTCAAATGCAGCCTGGTGTTCCAGGTGCCACTTGAATTCTGCATTTTTGTGAGTTAGTCCCTGGATTGGTTCCGCGACAGATGAGAAGTCTGGGACAAACTTAGACACAAACTAAACAAGACCTTGCTTTCCTGGCATTCTGTGGTAGGTCCGCGTGTACGATTGCTGCAATTTTCTCTTCACTGGGTTTCCCACCATACTTTGTTACTTCATGCCCAAAGAATGTCAAACCTGGTAGCCTGAACTCATACTCCCTTTCGTTCAACGTCAAACCAGCCGTCTTCAACCGATCAAGTACAGCAAAAAGTCTCTCATCGTGCTGCTCAAGGTCATTTCCATGGATCGCCAGGTCATGTGCAGTGTGTACCACACCATCACAGCCACGTAGTACATCCCGGATGATTTGGTGATATTTTTCAGGTGCTGAGGTCACCCCAAACATGAGTCGGGTGTATCTGTAAAGGCCGCAGTGGGTAACAAATGTTGTCACATGTCTGCTCTCTTCTGCAATAAGTATCTCGTGAAATCCCCACTTTAGATCCACTCGACTGAACACTGTACTACCATTTAGGTCTTGGAGAACTTCTTCAATTGTCGGGATAGCCTGCCACTCTCTGATAATCGCCTGATTTGCACGTCTCATATCAACACAAACTATAACGTTTTCATCAGGTTTGGGTACGACGACCAGTGGTGAAACCCACCATGTTGGCCCCTCAGGTACCTCTTCTATTATTCCACTTCCCAGTAATTCATGTAGCTTTCTCTCCAGTTTCTCCCTTACAGCAAATGGGATCTTTCGTACAGGTTGTGCCACCGGCTTCACAGAGTTGTCGATGTTCAGCTTCAACTCATAACCCTTAAAGGAGCACGGTCACGATGTTTTGGGTAATTATTACCTTTTTGAAAAATTTAGCCTAAATTTTTCAAAAAGGTAATTTGTAATCCTTTTCTTCTCCATCCTTCACCATCCTCGCCATATTTGCATTTATTCTTGTCCCTCTGGTGCTTATCTTCCTTGAAAATTTGTTATATTACTGTTTCGCATTATTTAAATGCATTTTTTTATCTCTCTGATAAATATCGTGACCGTGTTCTTTTAAGAAGACCTACACCATTAAACAGTTCCTTGTACTTGTCCTTGATATCTTGCCCCATAGCCTCTACTCCAACACTGTTCACAGCATGAATAGGTCCAATATACAGCAGGTGTAATTTGTCAGCAGTGTCTCGACAAGCAGAGTTCTCCCATTTCCATTCATGACCACGAAATCAGCTTCACAGATGACATTTGTGTCCGCTCACCTGAGATCAGCTGTAAACTTTCCTTGGGTTGGCAGTGGTCTGGTGTTTCCATATGCAAATAAGGCCTTAGCTTCTTTGCGGGTCTGACACTGGACTTTCTGAATCTTGATCCACTCCCAGGTTTCCTTCCCAAGAAGGTTGCAAGGTCACCCCTGAGAACATTAAAACATTTGGCAAAATGACTCCTCTGATATGTAGGGTTACTATTTCATCACCGTGATTCACCTCATCTCCCACAGAAAACACATACGCAGGTGTAGAATTAGGCCTTTCCCCTTTTTTTACCTCTCTATCAGCGCAACTGTCCACATAATTTGTGTTGGTCTTCCTGCCCCTATCAGTTACCCTTGGATCAACTCTCCTACCCCAACTGCTGCCATTGCTGGGAACCTCGCTGTGGCCTTTTATGACACTTAAACTTAAAATGACCGACTGCTCCACTTTGATCACACTTACGACCTCCACCAGGGCATCTCCGATCTCTAGCAAAATGGTTCTCTCTTCTCACTGTTCACGACAAAACTTTACATCGGTGACACTGTGCACTTGCTCTGAACAAGCGCTCCCTCCCATTGCTTCCATTTGCAAATAAACTGCTTCCTGTGACCTGGCGATTACTGACAGGTCATTCAACGTAACACTGCCTCGTTTTTCAAGGAATTTCCTACGCAACTTTTCGGAATAGCATTTATCAATTAGTTGATCTCTGATGTACTCATCCTTCCGCTCCCGGAAGTCACACGAGGCTGCACGTTGTTCAACCGACAGACAAATTGATCAACAGTCTCTTCGCTACTGTGGCCGATTTGCATGAATACGTGTCTTTCGAAAGGCACGTTGGACTTAGGGATAAAGTAATCATGTAATACCTTTAAAGTGGCGGCGTAGGCCTTGTCCTCACCGTCAGACACCAGGGTGAAGAAAACTTCTTGTACCTCGAGGCCGACCGTGTAAAGTAGAAGACCTCGTTTCTGGGAGTCATTCGCGATTCTTTTCCCCAGCAAGTACAACTGAAAGGCCTTTTTCCATTTTTTCCAACGCTGTGAAACGGAATGCGGATCTCCTTTAACTTAAAAAGGCTGTAATCCCTCAACTTGTACAGTCACAGGCATCGAAACTTCACTGCTACTGGCGGCACTCGCCGAACTTCCTGCTTCGCTCGAACCTCGGGGCATCACAACAACCTATGCCTCCACAAAATACAAAGCCCACTTGAAACTGTGACAAAGGTATCCTCCAGCATCTCATTCTCATCGCCAGATGTGAAAGCTCGTCCTTTAATGGCTACCTGCCTCGATGTTACAGGATAAACGTACAACGCCTAACGCTAACACAACATGAGTTCCATGAACACTGACACTTTTTACAACGAAAACCGCTATGCATCCTGGGAACCCTGAAATAGTTTCATTAAACGTCCAGTCTAATAAAGTGTACACTACAGTTATGGAAGAGCGAAAGTGGAAAAAACGCGGTATTCAAGTCGTTACCAACGAAGATGTTACTAAACGAATCAGTGAGTGAATACCAGCTAACACATGAAGGACCACCGCGTGGTCGGTAACTGTTTGGATTGACTGGGCAAACGAAAGGAATTCGAGTCCTCTTAGCCAAACTGAAGGCGACGATTTTGTCGTAGTGTCCGAGGCCAATCTTCTATTCTCAGTGTGCGACTTCGAACTTTGCTTTGGGCTTGAATTTTGACATTTCGTCTGTGTCTGTAATTCTTTGTTTCTTCTTTAGAGTTAACAAGTAATGGGAGACTAAGTCGAGGGGAATATGTTCGGGGGAATATGACCACGGGACTATGGTGAGGGAAATATGATGAGGGGAATATGAGCAGGGGAAATATACATTACATTGTTTTGCTATTGTTATCAGCTATTGTTTCAGCCCCGAATTCCCCTGTTATAATCAAAGCCGCCACCAACTTTTCAGACAGTGAATCATGATCAGAGGTTAGGTAATCTATTTCCCTGAAAAGAATAAAGAAAACCGCAAGCCAGGAGCCAGTCAAGAAATCTGAAGCCACTCTAAAGGCACTAAGGCCACAAGGCTGAATCTTTGCCTTGGTAGATTTTAGGGGTAATGCCCTATCAAAGCAAAGATTGAGCCCAAGCATTGGCAACCATGGACAACTGTGTCGGCCTTGTTTGGCCTCATCAGCATGGCATAGCTAATGCTCAGGCTCAAGTTCCCAAAACAGGCAATGAAAACGTAAAGCTTGTGGGATGTGGCTGGAGCGACAAGGATACATAACAACTTAATGTTTTCAAGTAAGCTGAAGCCACTCTAAAGGCACTAAGGCCACAAGGTAGCGGGCATAACTCTAAAATCTACCAAAGCAAATATTGATCCTAAGCATTAGCAGCCATGGATAGCTGTTTCGGCCTTGTTAGTCTTCATCAGCATGGCATAGCTAATGCTCAGGCTCAAGTACCCAAAAGTTGTTACCTTTATAGTGGTATAAAACAAATGGCCAATCATTGTTCTACAAGTTATTAATTTAACTTTTCATATAATAAGTTACCATGGGGGTGATTTTAGCAGTTAAAGTGTTGCTATGGTACTACATCGGGAAGAGTTTAAAAACTCCTTCACCAGTTATTGGACATTTTTTGATACCGCTATTTAACAAAAAAAAGCACTCGCCTCCGGTTCGTGCTTCTTACTACTTCGTTCGTGCTCTCGTCACTTCCTTGCGTGCCTTATAACAGAACAAAGCACGGTTTAGGCTTTTTTATTTGTTTTATAATAAAGAATTTCTTAATTCCTCACGCATTCGACTACAATTTTTGGAAAACTTTATTTTCCAAATCCTACGAGTGGCGTCAGCCGTGCATCTGTACTCTCATAAGGCACGCTAAAACAGACCAATCCCAATCCTTGTTAGAATAGCTCACTACATTTCATTGGTTAAACTTGACCAAAGCTGTCAAAATGTCAAACCATCAAAGTACAGAAACCATCAAAGTGCAAGTTCTCTTTTAGTCTAAAATCGGGAAAAGAAAGCAAATTGTTCATTGAAATTCGGCGGAATTTTGGCTCACGCATTCGCTAAAAAAGAGGTAATGATCAAGAGCTAGTTTTAAAAGATACTCAAGAAGGTGAATTTTCAAGTAAAAAAAAGAAAGTACCAAAGATTTTACTCGTAAAAAGCTTAAAACTTGGATCGGCATGCATGGCGCCCGGCGTAGCGAAAGGATGATTCCACGGCATCTTGCAGCTCACCAAAAAGGGTCACAGAACAGTTTACCATTAATGGGAGGAACGAGTAGCTCAAACTTGGAGGAAGAGGTTCTTTCTTTGGACAATCCGTTTGCTTTGTTTACCGATGCGTGTTTTTAAGTGGACGTGTTTTTTTCAAGTGATGGAAACCTCTCCAACGACAGGTGAATTAAATAAATTTCAGCTTTGAACATTTGGCTTAATTGTTGGCGGTTACTTTTGTTCAGGACTGAAACTCCTATTTATCTCTCGACTGGATGTAAATAGTAATCATCTACACTTCTTTTGGACGCAAATTAAGAAGTAAGCTTAAGCTTAGTTTAACTGTTTTTTCGATTGCTTTGCGAGCGAACAAGTGATTTTACTCCGCTTGGCTTACTGATTTTCGACGTGCCTCAGCAATGTTAATAAAATTTTGCCCTTATGTTATTTTAAACACGTAATTGGATTTAGTCCTCGTAAACAACTTGTGTTTTCAGACGTTGCTGAAACTGCCCTCGTCGCTGCGTGACTCGGACAATTTCAGCAACTTCTGAAAACACGCATGACATTAATCCTTAATTTTTAATGCTGTTATTGTGGTGTTACTCGCAGAAACATCTTCCAAATCCATTGAGGCTAACCGCTCGTTTTCATACATATTTTCTAGGTCGTACAAGACGTCTGAATCAAAATAAAAACCGAGGGAAAAATTCACATTTTCATTTGGGTCCATGGCGTGACACCGCAGCTGCCCGTGCATCTGTACTCTCATAAGGCACGCTGTTTTAACCAATTGGAGGGCGCGTTATATCGAAACTTTATTATAATAAGGTAATAACGGATAAAGGTTGGTACTGTAATACTCCATTAAAATAAAAAAGCTGGAAACCGGCGTGAGCCACTTTAAGGTTTATGCAGTCGGAAGCGGCATTGCTTACACGAATCAAAGCAGCGTTTTGAAACCGAATATCGTTGACGGCTAACAAGAATCACAGAAAGCGATCGGTGAATTAGATCTGTGTAAAAAGCTGCCAGATTTTGACAATCGTTTGAACACGAGAATACTATACCGTTCTTTCCACGTTCAGATTGAAAAACCGCCTGGGAATGAATTAATAAGGAGAAGAGAATATTACTTACAGTTTCTGCAGCTGAGTATTGTAATCAAAAACGGCAGTGGGTAGTTCACTCAGTTGGTTGCTGTCCAAGGCCCTATCAATGATAAAAGTCAAGGGACTCTCTGAGCCAGGTCGTGAATGTGGTATTAGGTTAGCGGAAGGTTCCTGATGGCTGATAGGCAAGAATTGGCCAAACTCTTGACTGTTAGCTGAGAAATGCTGATGTTTTAACTGTGCACAGCTTAGAATGAGATCTGTCAAAGTTAATTGATAGCTGAAATATGGCTTGTTTCCTACTCCTGGTGCAAAAAAAGACAAACAAACAACAACAATATTATGTGTGAATTTTCTGCTACATGTGGTTGCTGCAGCAGTGTACCTGTATCCCGTGAAGGGCGTTCATCAACTTCACACCAGCCATCGATATCATCATTTTCATTGATTTTATTAATAATAATAATATTAATAACTTTATTTTGAAGGGAGTTCGTTATCGTGGTTTCAAATGATAGCTGAGTTAATCTTTTGTCTCACGATTGAGTCACAAAGATGTGGATCGCGACGTTTCGACCGCTATACTGCTGGTCTTCATCAGGCGATGGTGTCGACTGGCTGCGTGTGAGTATAAGAACCACCGTGGCTGGTGGTGATTGGTGCGTTTCGATCCTCGCTTAGGCTGTTGTTGATTGGAGGATTTCGATCCTTGTCGTTCAGACTAGAAATTGTTCCCTCAGCGGTCCGTTTTGGTACTGATCGGCTGTTGTGGTGTTTGATCGTGGACATCCACTCTTTAGGAATTTCAATTCCACTGTCCCTGTTGATGTTGTTAGGGTGAAGTCTTATGTGAATTGCCTCTTTAACCCTACAGGTGTACCAATGTGGGTCTCGGTCAATAAATTTAACTTCGTCCCAGAGCGGACAATGTCCGTTCCCGTTGCTATGTTCTTAAACGGCGGAGGATTGGGTTCGAGCAAGCCGTATGTCTCTATCGTGTTCCTTAATCCGTTCATGCGTATATCTTCCCGTCTTGCCAATATAAAATCCTCCAAACAACAAACAACAACAGCCTAAGCGAGGATCGAAACGCACCAATCACCACCAGCCACGGTGGTTCTTATACTTACATGCAGCCAGTCGACACATCTTCTGATGAATACCAGCAGTATAGCGGTCGAAACGTCGCGATCCACATCTTTGTGACTCAATCGTGAGACAAAAGATTAACTCAGCTATCAATAATAACTTTATTTCTTAAGCGGTATATACAAAAAGTTCTATATTGCTGAACAATCAAAAATTAAAAACTATACAGAAGAAAAGATTAACTTAAATGGATAAAAAGATAAAGAGACAAGGAATTAATCGTAAGTAGCTGTGAAAAGATGCGTCTTTAGTCTGTTCTTAAAAACAGAAACCGACGGACTAAGCTTAATGTCCATAGTTAAGGCATTCCATAGCCTAGGGCTGCGACCGAAAAGACCCTGTCTCCATAAGTTGTCAGCAGTGAATTCTATATTTTATCCTTTGTACGAATTTCAAAAAATCGCTAATCAACACTTGGTGTTTCAGGGTTTTGAAAAAATTCACCCTGCCCTTCCTGGGCACTAGATTGCAAACTAATGTTGTATACCCGTGCATTTTGCACTTATTTGCCTTCACTATACATAAAACACTTGTGTCTACAAGATGAATTTATCGATTTTTTTAGAGGTCAGTGATAATTTACCTAATGTTTAATGTAACCAGACAACCTGCAGGGTTAAAAAAAAAACACTCCTTTAGCCAACGATAATTTTCAAATAAAATGCACTTCCAGGGAATCGAAATCCCCCCACCCCACCCCACCCCACCCCACCCCACCCCCGCCACCACCACCACGACTTGGATAACAAAAATTAAACATTTGCACTGAAATTTGATCCTGTTCAGCAGATGGGCGAATTTGATATGCGTTAAGAGGATTTCAGGTTGTTTACGTAGCTCAAGTAATTACGAAATTCGTGAATTAAGACACCGAAAAAAAAAACAGACAATAATCCTTCCTAAATGATTTTTCTTTTCAGGAAAGCCTCTTGTATACGCTTGAACAACAATGCGTTCAATTTTCGCCACGAGTAAATCTACGCGAAGGCGAAGCAAGCCAGCGAATTTCGAGTTAAGCATGGTTTTCACTAGCGACGCAAGAACAAGCGCAAACATAAGCGCAAGCGCGAGAGCGCTTGTTTCACCATGAAAACGGGCTTAACGCAAGCATAAGCATAAGCGCAAGAACAAGCGCAATGATCAAAAATTTTCCTTTTTCCTTGTGCTTAGGCTTGCGTTCGCTTGCGTAGTATCAAAACAACGTTCGTTTTCACATGGCATAAGCTACTTATTCTTTTGCTGGCGCTTGTGCTTGCGTCGTTAGTGAAAACCAGGCTTTAAGCTTACTTTGAAGACTAGAATATAATTAAAGATAAAACACGGTAAAAATCAAATTCAAACCTGCAATGTTTCGCAAAGTGGATTTCCTTTAGTGTTTTCGTAGAACGTGATGATTTTGATGATTCGCAGTGATTCGCGAAGCACCAAAACCACATTCTTTCCTCTAAAAAGGATTTCTTCGCTATGAACTAACTGATTTCCACTGTTTAAGCTGTCGAGTTTCATTTAGAACTTGTTCTTTCGATTGACAGTTTTCAAGAGCCGTGTTTTCCTTTTGAGAACAACACACTGCTATCTTAAATATTCAATGTAAAATACACGGCAGCCATTTTGAACACAAAGCTAATCGTGTGTGAAAATGACCAGGTTACCTAGGGAGTCTACACCAAAATTTAACTTTATTTTTCCAGCAAACAGCTATAAGTCGTTGATTGCGCTTGCGCGTATTCACGACTTAAAAGTGAGCCTGATGATGACTATCATTGGAAATATATTTTACCTTAGATGTGTCCTTAATACTGACTGAACACTCGTATTAGCTAAGTGTTACTTTAAGTGAAAGGGCAAAAATAAAAGGGTTTCGCTGCTGTGTTCAATATACCCACACGACAATAGTAGAGACAATGTAAAATCTATCATAACGTGTTTATTGTCTTCTCATTTTCTTTGCAATAGTGTTTATTGTTTCATTTCAATTGCTGGTGTGCCTTGACTAAATGAACATGAACGACCTTTCATTGCTATATTTTTCTTGCTTAACCCATTGGCACCCGTGCCGGCCAAAACCGGCCGCGCAGAACCGCGTCCCTTGTACCGCTTGTGACGTCATAGGAGGAAGACATCTTTCGAACCATACTCAAATGAGCACGATTCCGTCAAACAGACCGGAGAAAACGCAAAAATAACCTAGTAACGTTGAGCGGAAAATTTGAATGAAAATCCTGTTCCACTACCCACCTGCACTTCCTTGCACCTAATCCTATGATTCTAAAAGTTTTCAACAAATCTTTTCTCACCGAAAGGAAGTCCAGAAAATGCCCAGCAAGAGAAAAAGAAAGAGAGGCAAGATAAGCGAAAGAAAAGGGAAAGAGAGAAAGCAAAAGATCGAAGGAGAGGAGGCGAAATTTTGTCTTTTTGCGCATGCCAGATCTTGGAAAGCTAATATTAAGCATCAGGAACAGAAGAGCGCGATCAACTCCCCCAGCCAAAAGAGTTTCGGGCAGTTTTGCTTCTTTTTGGCTAGAATCTGGCCAGAAAACGGCTCGACGAGCTTCAAAAGGTGTTTTTCTGCAAAATGCTCGGTAGTCAATGGGTTAAGCAAATAATACAGTTTTCTGAAAAAAAAATCCACCTTTCAGCATAAAACAACCCAATTTGCCCATAAAACGCCAAATCGAGTGGGAAAAACGAAAAAAAACTTTTTAGCATTTTTATTAAGGTGGCTCAAAATGGTTTCGTTACTTTTAAACACCATCTGTTTCATGGATCGATACTACCTCAATTTTTCGTTTGTTTCCTTGGACATGGTATCAAAACATTTCCCAATTATTTCTCAACAAGCAGTGATCACTTTTTTGACATATAAGGTTACCATAGCAGCATTATAGCCACTTAGAAACACCCTTAATTTCTGCTTTATGTGCCCATAACTCAAGAACGAGTCGGATGACCCCCATTTTCTATTGTTGAATTGCAATCAGCATATGAAGATTCATCTTTCTGCAAAGTTAAAAAACGGTACATAGGGTTCAGAGCCACCTTAATTTTAAAGTGGGAAAATTTGCTGATACCATGTTCAAGAAAGCAAACGAAAAATTGTGGGAGTATCGATCCACACGTTAAGGCTGCACAGGACACGTGCCTATGAACAAATACATCGAGTCAAATTTTGGGGATAGGTGTTTCATTTTCAAGCTGGGTCGATTCTGCTGAAGTTTGACAGGGGTCTTGACAGATGATGCAATTACATCTTGATTGTCGTTTCTTAGGCGATTGCGATTTACGGTGATATTTTAGGTTGCTAAAGTTAGAACTGCCAAAAAGCAAGGTTTGTGTAAGAGTTTTCTAAATGAGAAGCGCAGTAAAGTAAATGGTTTTATTACTTTGTGATAAAGGGTAGCCTCTTCTGTGATGTGACAGAAGCAGATGTCTCATATTCAAGACTCGTTGAATGTTATTTGCTTCCATAGGAGTAAAACTGTGCAGCTGTTCTTTGTGAAGTTTGTTTTTACAATTTTGCTAAAACTTGCTTTGGATGCAGCTTTGATTTTCAAGAAACTACTAAGATTTATTGGAATTCTTAGGGCGCTTTCCAATTACCAGGACTAGCCTCTCAGACCGGTCTGTATACCAGTCCCTCAAATTCCTTCCTAAAGACACATATGATTTTCAAAATGTACAAGTTTAGGCACTTTTCTGAGTCAAACGTTCAAAATAGCGCGTTTTATTCGCAAATTGGTCTTTCTGGCCCTATAGTTCTGACGAATGGAAAGTACACTTAGTTTTTTTGTTTGTTTGTTTGTTTTTAGTAGTTGTTGTTTTGTTTTGTTTTGTTTTGTTTTGTCATGACAACACTCCTCTTGAACTTTCTTTCACTTTTGTTTCCTCTTATCCCAACTACTTTAGAAAATATCAACTTTATAGTTAAGACGTTTGGTTTTGTTTAAATAGTGATGATTTCTACAAGAAACTCAAATGTGTGACTGCGGTAAATCAATTTGTCTTCATCATTGCAAGAACATTAGCGGGAGATTAAAGTCTCAAAACTAGAACTGTGCGCGTAGCAGTCATTTCGTGTTATTACTGTTTTATACATTTGTCCAGCCTATGTAGCAAGGTTCTTATTGATTATCGCACAGATTTTGTATATGAATGATATATGAAATAATTCATACATGAACTGCGGAAATGAAATCAAATGAAGAATGATCTTCGCAGTTGTGAACGCAATTTATGCAATTGCGAAAAGAAGCCTGAAAAAAATTCAGGACTTCAACGGGGTTTGAACCCGTGACCTCGCGATTACCGGTGCGATGCTCTAACCAACT
Source organism: Pachyseris speciosa (assembly GCA_016490735.1). Lineage (NCBI taxonomy): Eukaryota > Metazoa > Cnidaria > Anthozoa > Scleractinia > Pachyseridae > Pachyseris > Pachyseris speciosa. Next base: position 320,812 of record JAEMWC010000121.1, on the reverse strand, counting down.
GAGTTATGAAGCCACTGACGTTGGGAGCAGGTCAATTGTGGGTTCATATGTTCCCCTGAAAGAAATGAGTGTGAATGATATATGAAATACTTCATACATGAACTGCGGAAATGAAATCAAATGAAGAATGATCCTCGCAGTTGTGAACGCAATTTATGCTTCTTTTCAGGCTTCTTTTCGCAATTGCATAAATTGCGTTCACAACTGCGAGGATCATTCTTCATTTGATTTCATTTCCGCAGTTCATGTATGAATTATTTCATATATCATTCACACTCATTTCTTTCAGGGGAACATATGAACCCACAATTGACCTGCTCCCAACGTCAGTGGCTTCATAGCTCAGTTGGTTAGAGCATCGCACCGGTAATCGCGAGGTCACGGGTTCAAACCCCGTTGAAGTCCTGAATTTTTTTCAGGTTTCTTTTCGCAATTGCATAAATTGCGTTCACAACTGCGAGGATCATTCTTCATTTGAGATTTTGTATAGTTGAATTTCATTTGATTTCGCAACCCATTATGCCGTCCATGCATCCCGCTGCGATTGACTTAGTCAACTTCATGAAGTATTTTCCAGTTGATAGGCATTAAACAAATTGGAAAACTGGCATACATGAGCAAGCAGTTTCGTCCTTGCTGCTTTAGTCTGTCTCGTGTAACTGTTCTCGGGTTTTGATTGGGTGATTTGAACGCAAGAATGCGTACCGACTAAACAATATCACACTTTCCTGCTGCTTGCTAGAAAACCGCCAACAAATGCAACCAAATCTGGCAGGACCGTGCGAAACAGCAACATAAAAAAAGTTCAGAAATTTGACGGTGTACAGATTTGAAAAGCAAAAACAGCGCGGATTGTCAACGATCGCCAGGTTGTCAAGCATTAGGTATGTTTATTTACTCAGAGCAGCAATATTGGTATGCATTTCGTTTTGAAGTTTTCTGTTTTAGAAAAAAGGAGTTCAGGAGACGTGTAAGACTAATTATTATTTATTAACTCGTTTCGTACCCCAAGCTTTTTGACTTGAGGAACAATATTAGGTCAAGGGAATAGAGGAAGGTTGATGCTTATGAAATACTTTCTCCATCACCAAAGTTACCAAACCATCCAAATAGAATTTTTTTTCACAACTCCACATTCACTGGTATAACGAGGAATAACACAAACTGAACACTAGCAAGCAATGGATGGTTAATTTGCAATGAAATCAAGATTTTTCACAAAAACAGATTTTCTCAACGACGTTAACTATTTTGAAAAATGAAATAATGTCAGATATGAAAACAAAAGGAAAACTCTCCTTACAGATATGTCAACTTGGTGTTGTTACTGAAAGCCCCAACAGGTAAACGTTCCATTTTGTTCTCTGACAACTCCCTACGAGAAATAAATAAGTCAGTGGCTCCATCATAAAGGTTCATCATCGATTAAATTACCCAAGGGACAAAAATACAAAAGCTACAGAATAAAAAACAAAACAAATCAAAAAGATAAATTCTAAGAATTAAAAGGAGATTTTCATGCCAACATAAAAAGACATATTTTAAACGTAATTTTTGGAATGGTCATAACGTCCGCCCCACTAAAAATAAGCTAGTCTTCAAGTCATTACCAACATGGTCAGTCTGATGCTTTATACTTTATAATACCTTCAGTTAAGGAGCAAAAAGAGACTTGAAATCACCATTTAAGCGAGGGATAAAGGCCACGTCATGCCTACCTCGAACCCGAATGTGATGCGGTGAAAACGTTGATTACATTACTTGTAGCGTTACCCACGCTTGGTAACCGAGGCTAATGGACATTGTTTAAGCTTCTTAGGCATGTTGGTCTCGCTTGACCATTTGCTAGAATTGTTTTGCAACGAGCTCGTCGATTCCAAGACATTTATCATTCTAGTTTTTATATTTTCACTTCTTTACGGACAGGGCATAAAATCTATAAGTCTTTTTCGGTTCTTTAGTTTTCTTGTCAGTATATTCGTGATGTGTTCTTCGTAAAGTAATTCTCTTTGTTTTAATTCCAAGTTGAACCTCTCATTCGCTCGCTCAACCGCTCGATCTCTACGATTAAATTCGATTCTCGTCGCTTAAATACGAATTAAGAGCAAGTGCACAGGAAAATCGAGCAAAAGGCGGCCACAGTCGAAAACCTAACCTACCCTCATTTTAAGTCTATAGAGAGGTACTGACGAGTTTACAAACCTCCTGGGGGTTATTTTCCGAAATACGGTCGATTTTTGGAATTATTTGAGATTTTTTATTTCGCCCGTCTGACGCCTGAAATTAGCCGCCTCACAAGGGAAAATACTGCTTTGCGTAACCAAACATGTCAACCTATCGGCAATCTAACACTTAATTTCTTTAAAATGGACATCTAGCATCCTATTTACGACAGATTTCTGATTCTGAAGTGTAAAATCAACGCTTGTTAACCGATGTCTAAATGGCCAGTTGACAAGAGCTCACGAATGCGAAAGTTTATAGGCAAAACTGAGATCGAGCTCCTGGTTATGGGAATTCTCCGAATTGCCCCAAATTTTAGTTTTGAAGTCTCGAGATATAGTGTTTTAACGTACATTAATATTTTGGTTGGATTTTTTAGCGAGCGCTTCAGAATAAGTCGACCAATTGGAAGAAATTTTGCACTAAGTGACCTCAAATTGACCTCAGAGTGTTTGTTTACATTGACTATTCGCATCGGTTACATTGAAATGAGCGCTCCATATTAACTAATATTCTCATTCCATATTTCATTTGAGAATGAATTTGACTTACCATTGTATAATAGCGTCGAATAGTAGCGTGTGTTGTATTGAAGCGGCAGAATGAAGCCAATAGAGGCTGCAATCGGGTTCAGTTGTTGTCCAAACTGTTGTAGATCTGATATCAAACTTTCAGAAACTCCTTCGTCGAATTTGCCTAGTATTATATCCGATCATAAGAAACGCTGCAGTTCATCAACCATATGCCTGGGTAAAATCCTTAGCACAGCCTCCCATCGCTTTTCCAATGGTCTATCGCTAAAAATAAAGTAGCCGACAAAAAAAATACCCGAGGGGTAAATTCACGCAACAATGGCCCTTTGAAAAAGCGTCCCATTTTCATATCAACACAACGTGTACCAGCATCCTTATTATGATGTTGCTTCCCCAAAATTCTCGCAGAGAAACAACCCTAATAACTATTCGTTTCTTCATTATTTATGTTAGTCCTGGGGTCGAGAACAGCCCCTCGGGTGCAGTCGATTGGCAAATTTGGATTCAGATCTTAAATATCTGGATATTTCGGATTTCACTGCAGTCGAACACAAAATCCGAAAACGGATTTCGCGACGGGTTTTGATCACTGAAATCCATGTCGGGGAAAGATTCCTATTAACAAAATCCGCGGCGAAATCCGTTTTCGGATTTTGTGTTCGATCGGAAATTCGGATCCAGATTTCCCAATCGACTCGGTACCCCCACTTAGCTGAATTCCAGGTTGCGCAAATAGAGTTTGCGTGTCTTTGCCAAAGACGTGAATCGACCAATCCCCACGGTCAGGGTTTTGCACTAAAGTGCGGAAATCATGTTTTTACTCTATGGAAGGTGAAACGTGTTCATTTCAAGAGATCGTTGGCGGGTAATGTGGCTTCAGTAGCAAGGATAATGTCTGTCAAAGTCATGCATGCCATCGCTCAACTGCAGCCGTACTATAGATAAGCATGAGTACCATAGATAAGTTGAGCTTATTCTCGCAAGAGAGCATCACTTTTCACGCCCTCAAAACATTGATCAACTCAAGATATGTCCTCGCCATCGGGAGACACTTGGTCTTGGCTGTAAACGCAACGTTCGTTAAACCTGCAGGGATTTACAGGGACCGCGCAGCAAGTTTTTTATTGGGGTAGGGGGGGGGGGGGCGACTAAAGAAAACGCGTGGACGAAATTTTGGGGGGAAGGGGCATAAAGTTACGGAGAGTGCTTTTATAACGATAAAACTATTAATTTTTTTCCACATCTTCAGGGATGTTGCTATCGGGTCTCAAAATTCACCATCACTATATTGAAATATCATAGAGTGTTATACTGCTGATATCAACCTGTAATTACTATAAATAAGCCAGAAATCCAACGATTTTGCTTGAGCTGCCTTGAACTCAACGCTGTATAATTAGCAATTATGGGACGAGGCTGAGTATGATATGAAGAATTATGCAGATCGAGGAGGGTGTTATTCGCCAAAGCCGAAGGCTTGAGGAAGATAACACCCTCCGAGATCTGCATATCTTCATATCATACAAAAGCCGAGTTCAATAATTGTTTAATTACTCATTCAAAATATTTCCATGGCTCTGAAATTTAACAAAACGGTAACTGAAAATAATTAAGTGAATGATATTAAAGTTACTGCACATCATTACTTGAAAAGTGCCAAATTTACGCTTTCTCTTTGTGTTGCGGTCGGTAAATTCGTTTGCAATGTCAATGGTGGAAAGCCTGTCAGGTCTTTCTTTGTGTATGCTTAAAACTGTCAGGTTACTAAATCGTTCCTGGTTCATTCTTGAACGCAGCCATGTTTTTAGCCTCCGAGCAGTCAAAAAGGATCTTTCACCGGCCTCACCGGTTGCCGGATTTACGAGAATGAGCTCACATAACGTGATAACTTCTTTTATTACATTCATTTTGAAATTACTGGTGATCCTTGTAATCTGATTGGATCTCAACAGTGCAATTTATTCCCAAATCGCACCATTTTTTACTCTAAATCGCATCCTTTCTATAACCGATCAAAATGAAAGTGAAATAATACTAACCTATCAAATTTTATGGATAAGCAAATATTAATATTGACAAAAACTGTGATTTCGAAATGGCTGTAATAAAGTGGTAATTGAACTTTTTGGTCTGAAATCATACTTGTCATTTCAAATCGAACTCGGGCTGCGGCTTGTTCGATTTTCAATGACGCGTATGATTTCAGACCAAATTGCACTCCACTCAGTTCAACTATCATTATTTATCATTTCCCGTTCTGGGTTGGGTAGCTCTTTAATCTTTACTATCATGTCGTTAAAACACGAATAATCACCATCCTTCAGCAGCACTTGTAAAATTTCCATCTGGGCAGTTAACATTGAAATATTACATCATCGTTATACAGTTTTTCCATAAACTTTAGCTCTTCGGATTTGTCCTGCCAATTGAGGGTCTTAATTAAGAGAGACTCAATCTTCGCATACGTATCAAAGCTTGGCTGGTCAAAACGCTGTTCAATAGCGTTCATCATAAAGTCAAAAGCTTCAAACTATATTCGCCTGTAATAGTCTTGTGCGGTCACAGGATATGTTGGCTCTCCAGTGCCAATTTCAATCCTTCTCGGCGCGCGAGTTCTCCTTGGTAACATCGGTCCTGTCATGGAGGGATAGCTTTTACTTTTCAGTAAAACTACATCATAAAATGATCTGAAGCTCCTATTTTATAATTGTAACGACTAATACTTCCTTCTGTCTATTTATCTGCGTGTTTGTCTTTGCCAGTAACTCTGGTCACTTTCGAATAAACGATTTTTTGCTATTTTAGGCTCCGTTATTTTTGTTAAAATATTTTTTGTTTAATGTATTTTTAAAGCTCCTCCAGCCCTCCCTCTGTGCGGTCCCTGATTTAGCGTCCTCTCTTTACGCGCGGCTTAAAACAATGCAAAGCCAACAATGTTTTAAAAACTCTCTTTAACAAGAGTTTGATTTGAATTCGTTTCGGTAGTTCCGGTGATTCCGTTCATTCTTTTCCGACAGTTTCGGTTGTTTCGCAGGTTTCGGTGGTTTCGTTCCGGTGGTTCCGTTCCGGTGGTTTTGTTTAGGTGTTCCTGGTTTTATCACATGCCGATTTTTAGAGCTAACTCCAAACAGCTGCCACACCTGAGGGACTGTTTCTCGACCCGGACTAACATAAATAATTCGTTTAACCTACCGAAAAATAAAGAAACGAATAGTTATATTGATGTGTTTTCTTTGAGGAATTTTGCGGACGAAACACTATGATGGAGATGCTGGCACACGTTTTGTTCAGATATGCAACCGAGACGCTTCACGGCTATTGTTACGTGAATATACCCCTTGATTATTATTTTTTGGATATTTTATCTTAAAGATGGACCATTAGAAAAGTGATTTGGGGTTGGGGGGAGATTTATCCCGTAGGGTGTTTCAAAATCTGTCACGCAATCGACAATAACGCCTTGCATCAGTCGGATCTTACCAGCTCTAGAGTGAGCTCTTATCAGCTCCAGTTCCAACACTCCAACACTAAAACAGATCTAAGTGTGCCGCAGATGTCTCAACAACTTACCCAAGCATTTGGTTGATGAGCTGCAGCGTTTCTTACATTGACATATAATTATAGCAAATTTGACAAAGGAATTTCTGAAACTTTTACATCAGATCTAATTTGGACAACAACTCGGCTTCATTCTGCAGCTTCAAGACAATCCTTGCACCTATTCGACTCCATTATATAGTGGTAAGTCAAATTCATTATCAAATGAAATATAGAATGACAATATTAGTTAGTATGGAGCGCTCATTTCAATGTAACCGATGCGAATAGTCAATGTAAACAAACACTCTGAGGTCAATTTGAAGTCACTTAGTGCAAAATTTCTTCCAATTGGTCGACTTATTCTGAAGCGCTCGCTAAAAAACCCAACCAAAATTTTAATGTACGTTAAAACACTATATCTCGAGACTTCAAAACTAAAATTTGGGGCTATTCGGAGAATTCCCATAACCAGGAGCTCGATTCCAGTTTTGCCTATAAACTTTCGCATTCGTGAGCTCTTGTCAACTGGCCATTTAGACATGGTTAACAAGCGTTGATTTTACACTTCAGAATCGGAAATCTGTCGTAAATAGGATGCTAGATGTCCATTTTATAGAAATTAAGTGTTAGATTGCCGATAGGTTGACATGTTTGGTTACGCGAAGCAGTTATTTCGGCCGGTCTATTTTCCCTTGTGAGGCGGCTAATTTCAGGCGTCAGACGGGCGAAATCAAAAATCTCAAATAATTCCAAAACTCGACCGTATTTCGGAAAATAAACCCCAGGAGGTTTGTAAACTCGTCCGTACCTCTCTATAGACTTAAAATGAGGGTAGGTTAGGTTTTCGTCTGTGGCCACGAATTTTCCGTTTTGCTCGATTTTCCTGTACATTCTCTCTTAAGTTATCACTCCATTTGATTATCTACGATACGATTTCTTCTTGGTTTGAGCGTGTCCGAAGTTAGGCCTGTGAGTTTATCTCTTGAGTAATATAAATCCTACATTTTGTTCAAAGATATTTATGACCTCGCTGATGTTAATATCTTGGATTCATTGTGGATTTTTACATCATCATCATCATCATCATCATCATCATCATTACAACATCATCATTTCATTCATTTTTGTTCTTCGTGTGATTTATATTTAATTTCGATCTCGACATGGAGCCTCTTGTGGAACAACCTGGACGGGATACTGTTGAATATTCTTCCCCTCGCCGTACTAAACGGCTGAACGTAACGATGGATCAAAGTAGAGTGATATTTAAAAGGATCCTTCGACTGAAGAACTCCATACCTTGTGCGAAAGGAGTTGTTACATAGAAGCAGCGAGAGCTGATTGAAGTGATGGAGGATTCCAGTAACGTGGCTCAGGTAAAATCAAAAGTTGTTTAACTGTAATTCTTAGCGTCTCAAATGGGGACTTGGAGTTTGTCGAACGTATGGATTTGGACACGCTCCTAACGATAGATATGTGGTAGTAAACAGTTCAATTTAATTTCCAGGAAAGATTTGACCTGTAGATTAGTCTTCACCCTGATTATTATATTAGTAATGCTGGAACTGTAAGATCAAATAATTCCAAAGCCAAGAGAAAATCAAAGCCTAAGTCTGTTGCTAATTTCAGTCTCTAACGATCAATATCATCTGTTGGTGCCAGGATTAGGGAATCAGCTAGGAAGGCAGCCCTGTTTGTCGAAGCTGCTGCATTGGAGGTACAACAAGCCATCGAAGGAGAAGAACAAATGTTGCAGCAAAGGAAAGAAGGTTTTAGTATTAAAACAGAATTAGCTAAAGCAGCGGCAGACAGAGGGTATACTTTGATCACAAAGAACATTCGTCGGTAGTTTTTCACCGCCTAAATTGCCCTTGTCTACTTCCCAAGAAGTTAGAGAAAATAGCACAGAAGTCCAAGAATTCCCAACCTTGGTCCATTCTGAAGCCAAACAGTCCTCGCTAGACCCTAAAGCTCCCATTTTACATGGTTGTGGACATTCCCTTTCTGCTGAACAATGCGGAAACGAAGATCATGAGTCTGTTTAGACCCTACGATGATGGCCATGTAAGGGTCACCTGATCTATCGTTGTAATGCTAACCACAATTGATGATACCCACCTCCTACCCATGTTTTGAGCAAAAATATTACTCTGAAATGGCCAACAAATATGAGTCTATTTCTACAGTGAATGTGAGCCAATTCACCAGGAGGTGACATTCCACCAGGAGGTAGGGCTATTCTTCTACTTTCAAAGAAATGCTTTTTTGGTATTTTGACGTTTAAAAACAAGTAGAAAATAGTGGCTTTACTATGTTGCCTGTCGGCCATTTTGACAAACATCAAAAATAAGCTCGCTCAATTCCCCAATTTCTCCAAATGTATTCTCTCCCCAGACACCAAATTTGCAGCAGAGCTGAAACAGGTACTAGAGACTCTGAATATTAACAAATCTGTTTGGGGAAAATTATATTTTGGCCATCGGCGACAACCACATTTGATGCAAATTTGAAAACACCTCAGATTTGGATATTTTCAGACTGGATTGGTTTGTTCTAAAAATGGATTAGAGTAAGAGTTTAAGCTCTAAACATGTTTTCTATCATCTTGCCTGTCAGGGGCGTAGCGAGCCTATAGACCCGGAGGCCCAGGCCTACAAATTTTCAGCCTGACCGTCCTAAATATTATTGTGCCGTTGTAAGAGATAAACAATTTCCTGAAATTCTTCGCTAACGTAATAAAAAAAGGAAACGCAATTTAGGATTATAACAATCGCAACCACTCTGTAAGGGTAAGATTACGATCTCGAGAGCAAGGGAAAACCCGCAGGCTATGAAAAGTGCTACCGACAATCGTACCACGGTTACATATGGCAGCGAAGCTCTTGGGCAGCCATAACGTCAAGTGTTTCAAGACCTTTTGACAACTCTGCTTACCTTGCCAATCACCACAGCCACTGCAGAAAAGTCTTTCGGTGCCCTGAGAAGACTCAAGACCTACTTGAAGTCAACAATTCAAGAGGATCGTCTCAGTGGGCTTCTGCTAATGCATATTCATAAACGTGTTTCTTTGAATGCTAAGGATATCCTTGACGATTTCGCAGCCTCTGGTTTGGAAGCAGGAGGGTAGAGCTCCTCTTTTAGGCTACCAAGTAGTTCTAATTTCTCAAGTGGCAAGAGAAAAAGTTTAACATTTTAAGCCTTTGTACTCCCGATCTCACCTCAGCAAAATGGTGACAGGCGAGCGGCAAATACATAATGATTAGTGGCATCAGTGGTTCTTTTAATATATGTAAACGCGGCTAGAGGCGGATCAAGGGGTAGGGGTTGAGGGGTTGCAGCCCTTCTAGGAAAAGTTTTTTCTTTCTCAAGTTTGTGTGCGTGGTGAAGGGAAGTTCAGATCATGGAAAACAAAACGATCAATTTGCATTTCACGAAAAACAAAATCGCCGTTTCTTGCTCAGGGAATACTGGATTTTGAATTTTTTGGTTCTCTGGTTCAAATTATGGTAACATTCAGTGTATATATGTTTACTTTACAAGCACTTTTCGAGTCGGAGGAAGGCATGAAATGGCGTTTTAGAGGTTTCAGTAAAAAGAATTTCCCGGGTGAGCATGCCCCCGCAACCCCCTAGAAGCTCGCAACTTCGGCGTGATAACGACTCTCGCGTTAAAAACAGGCCTATAACTATTCAAAAACCTCGCTACGCCCCTGCCTGTGCAATAAACTTGATGTGTGATGTTTTAGATCATTACGATTGATTAAAACGAAGTTGGCGGAGGGTCTACCTTGAACGTTTTGGCAACTTTTAGTGCAACGACTTGGTGTTTGCTCGCCTCATTTTCTTCACCAATTGGAGCACAAATTCATATAGTCGGGTCAAACCTTATAGCCTTTTCCATCTAAAATAGACTTTTGAGCCACACTGAAGTGCTCGTATATTAACAAGCATCCAGCTTCTTGTAGGGTCATGTAGAGTACAGTTGACAAGGTTGAAACACTGTCATGATGTTGTGGTTTCTGTCGTAAAGAAAGTCGATCGAAGGAGTTACACAAATGCTTCGCCATACTTAGTAAACGTAGGCCTGTACGATGAGGAATAGAGTATGTGGTTAAAAGCGACCAGTGGCGGTACATACCTCGCGTTCGTTGAGAAGCAAAGAAGTTTTTCTCAAATCAACATGTGTGACAAGGGACCGGGAATGACAAAGAGTAGACTGCTGACCGGATGTTGACAGCCTTATTTTTCATCATTTGTTTATTGGTACATTTTTTGTGGCTACAATTTCAGCGTTGTTCGTGCTTTGTTGTAATATTAACAGATAAATGGTTTAAGAGCATACACCTCCACAATGCATGACTAACTGGGTAAGGAAGAATTCGGCGAAGTTGCACCGTAAATCTAGTGTTCTTTTTAATGAGGAGAGGAAGTAACCTGTATCTGCTACTAGAACAAATTATTCTTCTGCAAGGCAAGGAGCTTGAACCTTTCAATTTTTGATTTTGGCAGATGTATATTTTCCTGACCGGAATTATATTTTCAATGCCAAATTAAAAATGAGCACTGAAGCTGATTTGCATATCGTAGTGGTCCCAAGAAAATAAACTGACGGCAAATGAATGGAAAGCTGTTCGCTTACAAATTTCACGTGGTGGGAAGGGGTGGGGATGATTGCACAGGAAGTGTTATAACTTTATAATGCTGCAGAGAAATTACCAGGCATGTGGAAACCCACGGACTGGGTAAAAACCGCGAGAAGATCAAGTGCGGTTCGCGGATCTCAAGTAAAATCTTAGTGAGGAGACCGGAAAGAAAATCAGCGGTGAGGATGTTGTCAGGCAGATGAAACGAGATCGTGGCCAGGAGGGCAAATGATTATTTGCCCTTGACGATTTCTTAACGCCACAACAGATCTCTTTATACCTCTCTCCCATCAGAGTTATTTATTGTGTAGTCATAATTTAGAATTACATACAGTTTTACATAAGTTTTCATACACGCATTTGCCTTTATGTCACACTACCATGCCACTCCTTGCATAAAAATCACAAGAATTTTATTCCCTGTATTGATCGAGTCGTTATAAAAGAAGTGCAGTTATAACTACTTTATTTAAATTATTTAAATTCTTGTAGGCTATGATTTGACATTTATCTTGTAACTAATAAATATTTCTATTATAATCTTAGTCCCCTTTTGCTGGACGTGCAATACACATATCATAACTATGTACAGATATGTTGCAGATTAAATTGTAGCAAATGGTGGGACCATCTACATGTATTAGGGACACCTTTTTGTTGTAGAGTTACTGTGACATTTACTTTCAGATATTTGACATAAATATTGAAATGTTGATAATAATATCACTATAGGTGAGAAGCTGGCTCTTCAACATGATTGTTTTACAAAACCCAAAAGAGGGGGCCATAGAATCTAGAAGAAAATATGAATTTGGAGATGAAGTGCTTGCATGGAGGATAAAGGTTCGAAGGGAAAGGCGAGTTTCTGTTCTATTTCAAATACACCTCTTTGACCTTTATCGCACTGTATGATATACCCTCCAAATTTAGACCTAACAATTTTTGCTAACAGGATACACCGTAACTGCTATTGCTTTGTTTGAGAATAAATTTGAAGTTCTTACCTCAGCTCACAGACGTTTGTCATCTAACTCCCAGCCATCAGTAGAACAAAAGTTTGTTTATATTAGAAACAATATGGTATGGCAAATATCCCTGTAATTTATGTGGACCAAATCCTTCCCTGAATAAACTTATTGTATGTTTAATTGTTTACTACAGGTATCTGGAGGGGAACTGTTCAGAGAGGCTAATTTCCTTAAATGGCCTTGAATTGGATAAGGATGTCCCAAACTATGAAGAAATTTTGCAGAACAACTAGAGAAGACTGCTAAGTGAACACCAAGTAAAGCCAAAAACGAGGCACTGGTAATTGTGTTGTGCAATGACATTTTGAAGAGCTTCAGGCTGCATGAACAGCGATGGATATAATGTGGCCGATTTTAATCCAAGCTAAAAGTTATATCGGTGGTAATTAAAATGGATTTTTTTCCTCGAGTTCAGTCTTAGCTTTCTCCTTATTACAAGTACAAAACATTTATAGGAATGCACCAGTAAAAGAACGAACAATGGAAGTTTGTAGCAGAGAGGCATCAGTGATTGTCTTACAAATAAATAATTTCAAACAAGGACGGTTGTTAGAGATCTTTTTCATCTTAACCATAATAGTTACATGGATGAGATGCATACTGACTGAGTTGTCATGGACGGGGTGAAGGCGGAACTCCTTGTTTTGGAGGGGCGAGGGTATAACTGGGGGTGCTTGTCAAACCGAAACCACAAGACTTATTTTACAACCTTTTAAGAAAGAGACCACAGCAGTTATGACAGGAATGTTCCTGATTGTCCGAATAGGTATCTAGCTACCCGCTGAAAAGATATGCTTTTTACTTTCAGCAATTTGTTTCAAAACATTCAATAAGCATTTACATGTACATGTACATCAACCTTTTTATGTGAGATTCCACCCCTCCTCCTTTTATGCAATTGGTATACTACAACAGCCATAAGTAATTTAATGGACTATTTGCTTTAATAAATGATTGATAAAACTGCTACTGCAGTAGTTTTTCAAAAAAAAATCAATTCAATGTGACAGAAACAATAGCACATACTGAGATGCTATGTAGAGCTATGTATTTTGACGGTCCATATAGCCTCAATAAACATTAACAAACTGACGAGGGTCAATGATTGATCATCCATACAGTATCTGCTGTCACCCTTCCTCTCCAGCAAAAAAGATATCTACGCTCTCGTCAGAAATAAATGATAATTTACTCTGTTTCTGGACGGTTGGTACGTCATTTTTCTCTTTCTCGGTGAATTGCGGCATCGGTTAAGGACTATCACCATAGTGTTAATCTCTTTTCTCTAAGGATTGTCAACGGAGAACCGACGGTAACTGTTCGTCCCAACGCAGCTCAAAAGTTCCAAAGATAAAAAACAGGCTGGTGGAGGGGCTTACATCCCGGCAACTATTCAAGCTGAAGGTCCACGCGAGCACAAAGACGCTGTGCTCGATAGAGTCAGCACGTCCTTAGTGGAGTGCGAGAATGGAGAGCTGATGTCAATCGATATAGAAAATTAGAACATGCAATGATTCATGACGAACAAATCCAGAATTAAATGCTGTTTCTCGTTAAATTATTGTCACTTTTGTGTGTATTTGCTACGGTGATATTGTCGCGTTGCAATACGGCCGCCGTGCACATTTCCGTGCACAAGGTCTATGTCGCCCCAGTTCCTCTCGGCCAAATTTCTTTGTTTTGGTTTTGCCTCGACCAATCATATTGTAAGAAACCATAAAGAAAAAAATGCCTATGGCACGGACTGCCCATGGGCGCCAGTCAGAACAATGTCCCAGATGCCTGGTTCATAAAGAGGATTGAGTTGCCTAGCGAATCGAAATGAAACTAGAAGATCTGTGCTTGGATTTCGAGTGGATTTGTGGCCGCCCGGCCATTTTGAGCTAGGATTTGTCGCTTCTCGGATCAGGCGTTCCTTATTTCAGTGTGATGCCTTCTTCTTTTCTTATGCGTGGAAAACCCAGCAAGAGATAATTCGCTGAAAAGGCCTCAAGACAGCAAAGTAAACTAACAGACAACAAGCAAAACAGCGTGGAAGTAAGGTTAGCTATTTTTATTAAGAATTTGACCGCATTTTTGCTTTCTAAGACCGATGGTAAATATTCCCATACAAACTCTTATAATTTCGCCATGACCGTTATTACGCAAGACGATCATGACACATGGCACCCATCACACCGCGGGAGCTTGGTTTGCCTGTGGTTAAGCTAGCTTCAGAGGAACGGAGAGAAAATGCTACACTACCCGCAGTACCAGACGAGTTAGTTGAGAGCTGCTGCTACACCTACAAGAGACCGTTAAACATGTGTTCCCTGCACATAGATGAGCTTCAGCCCAAGCTTACTTTGAACAGTTTATGCTTGAAGTACCCCGCGGCATTTGGGGCGTGTCGGGAAGAAAATGGGCGCCATATACACTGTATGTTAATACCCTGTTCAAGTTTACGCCAGCAGTATTTTTATTTGCCTCTGAAAGCAGGGTTGAGCTAAAGTTGATATTAAAGGGGTAGTCTTTACTTACAGTATGAAATCTTTTTTGGGTGATAACTGCCTTTTAGTGAAAAGATAGACAAACTTAGAGCACCCACGAAGACTTTAAAAAACTGCAGTTTTGAAATCGCAGATGATTCACTTAAAACTACTTCGCGACGTTGAACGGAAATGTGTTTCCTTCGCTATAGGTGGCTGTTTTGTTTGCACACCGCTTATTGAAAACTCCTTTCAGTGACTCTCAATGATCTATCGACATCATACAGTGTAAAAATTATAAGGTTTACGCTTAGCTTAGCAGATGCGACTGGAATAGTAACAGTATGTGGACATTTAAACTAATTTCATGTTCGTGCCACTTCAGGGACTATACTTTGCTACGTTCAGCCCCTTTTTTGATGTCTTCGCTAGACTATCCCAAGTCCAGTTAACAGTTGTAATAGTTAAAACAGTGTGTGTGTGTGTGTGTGTGTGGGGGGGGGGGGGTTAAGGGAAATTGGATGGGGATGTGCTGGCTTTCAAACCCTGACCCTGTCAAAGACACCAATTTTGAAATCTAGGAATGTATGCAATCTGATTATCTCTTGACACTATAATTTATTCGCGAATCGCACTAATTTTCTTCTAAATCGCGTCCTTCTTCTAACCTATCGAAATGAAAATCTCGGTGTCCTGATCTGAATAAACAAATATTAATATTGACAAAAACCTACATGATTTCAAAATCGGTGTAAAAAAAAATGGTAAGTGAAAATTGTGTCAAGCAATTTTGGTCTGAAATCATACTTCTGATTTCAAATCGATTTTGAAATCAGGTGTACGGATTTTAGGCAAAATTGCACTCCACTCACCTCAATTTCCATCATAAATCCGTTCATTTTAAGAAAAGAGACCTTTATTCGTAACCTTTATTCTATTATTTTTCATTTTACATACAGAAAGTATTTTTCTATGACTGACATCATAGAATTCAATGTTTTAGGTTTTCGATTCGTTTTGGTCTGACGTCGCACAGGGCGTGGTCCGAGGGTTCAGGCTCCGTTGGTGTCGGGTCTGGGTGGTCCTTGGTACTAAACACGGACATAAAGTACTCGTTGAACATAGATGCGATATCAGCAGGGCTTGAGGCCGTGCGGGCTGGTGTCGATACCCCTTCGCCGACGCCCATTGACATGGTATCGGGAAAATTAGACTCTTTACTACTGAGTTTAAATACCAACCAAAATCTCTTTGGGTTGTTACGGAGGTCGGAGTCCAGAGAATTAAAAAAGTTAGACCGGCTCTCCTTGATCATATTTTTCACTTTGGTAAAACGAAAAAACCTGGTAAAAAGAAAGCTTTAATTCGCTGTACCTCAAGTACTTTCTCCGGAATTACTTTTCATTCGCCAAGAGAGCCAGTCAATGGACACAAGGTGGACTGCTTCTGAAGGTGTAGATTCCAAAGATTGCAGACCAGATTGATAATTCACTCCACGAGGAAAAAGCACGTGCGTTGTGTTTTCGTTAAATTTTTAGCCATACTTCCTCCAAATTTGTTAATTTTTTCAACAAGTAACTTACGGTACGCTTTCATATTTATATTACATAATTTCGGTTCCAGTGTCACCGTGCCCGCCTTACTCATGTGAGTCTAAGTCAAGTCACGTGACGTTAACAGTGGCTGGAAGTCATGTTTAGCTTTTTTCTTCCAGCGGTACATGCAAACCAAAAGCTGGAAAGTAGATGATGAGGCATTTCTGTGCGATCGATCAGAAGAATAACTTTTTAAAGGAAGAATATTGTGTTACAGTTGCCATTTTGATTCCTGCACAACCATGAAATGTGAAAGATGTACATTCGTCACATACGGTACATGTAACATTTGCTCGACACGTGTAATTATGCGGATTAAGACTTATGGTTTGTTTGCCGGGGACATAAAGTGAAAAGAATTTCTTTGAGCTTTGGCTGTGAGTTCATCTGTCAAGTTAAGTAATAATAATAATAATGATAATAATAATAATAATAATAATAATAATAATAATAATAAGCATTTCTATAGTGCTAAGTCGACTAATTCTTCATAGCGCTTTACAATATCTATTATATGATTAAAAAATACAAATTAATAAGAAAGAAATTACGTAATAATTAAAAAAGGAAATAAAATTGAAATTAAATTGTTAACTAAAGGCAAATTTAAACAAATAAGTCTTCAAGTCCTTTTTGAAAACAGTCAAAGTATTTGATGATCTGAGTGATAAAGGTAGTTCGTTCCATAGTCTGGGGCCAGCAGCCGAAAAAGCTCTGTCGCCATATGCCTACAGAGATGTCCTTGGGATGCTCAAGAGCCTTTGTGGAGAGGAGCGTAGTGAGCGAGAACTGGTACGATAATGTAAAAGTTCAGAAATATAAGCAGGAGCTAAACCGTTCAGACCTTTGTAGACTAACAGGAGTACTTTAAAAATAATTATATATTGAACAGGTAGCCAGTGAAGCTTGCGTAAAACAGGAGTAATATGCTCAGTTTTCTTTGTGAAAGTAACAATTCTAGCAGCGGCATTCTGTATTGAAGGTAACGTATTAATCATACAGGTTGGAAGTCCGTAGAGCAGAGAATTACAATTGTTCAATTTAGAGGTTATATAGGCATGAATCAGAATTTCAGTAGTGTCCTGGATCAGGTATCTTCTAATTTGACTTATGTTCCTCAGATGGTAGAATGAGGCTTGATAGACTTTTTTCACATGTACATGTATCCTTGCGTGCTTAGCAGCAGCTGACTTTGTGAAAGTCAGGGGTCTTCGCTTCTCTTCCTCGGACTTGCTACGAATGGAGCGCATTATTCTTGATAAACTTAACTGGAATCTGAATGCTGCAACTCCTTTTGTGTGTCTCAAAAGGATTTCTTGATCACTGTCCAGTGAACAGTCTACATTGGAAGGTCGTCTTTGCCACCACAAGTTTACATTCTTCAAGCCATTGACTCTTGCTCTGGCTTTGTTGAGTTGTGAATTGGTGTATGTCAGTAAGAACTGGCTTCTGGCAACACATTTCCTACAGCAAGAAATAAAGATTCCAGATGCAGAACTGTGGCAGGGTTCCCAACTAGTGGATGAACACTTAAAACTCTGTTTCACACAAACCCTTCCCACGATTCAAGGCATTGCCTATAACTGACAGACAAGATATTTCTTGTCCAGTATTAGGCAACTAAAATTTTATTGATATTGTACGATTTCAGATCAACCAGCCTGACTCTGAGAATGCATGACTTCTTTAATCACTTTAACCAGTTTTCTTCAATGTTAAGTTGTCAAAGTGGGAAGGGAACATTGAGTTGGTGGACAACAGTAAAGCAAGAGTTTCATGCACATGTAATACGTTCTCATGTATATTTGTAAAGTATTTAAAAAATGTATGAACCCTGTACAAAGAGCAAATTAGTGTAGGTTTCCACGGAGTTGTGGAGTGGATATGAAGTATTATTGTTCATCTCGCTCGTCCATTTGGTAAGGATATATCCATCAAAGATTTGGAATTTTGTTTGGCAAAATAACAGATAAAGGTTGGTTGAGCCCTAATAATACTTTGCTTTTATTTAAGTTTGAGTTAAAAGTAAGTGTTTCAATCTTTGTTACTAGGCTTAACTTTCTTCCTTTATTTCATCTGTTATATTTGTTAAGCTTATTAAAAATTAAGTTGTAAGCTTAAATATTTTGACTTGAATTGTATTTTATGGGTACTTGTTTTTGTAGCAAACTGGTGACATAATATCTTGTGAAAAATAAATTGTGCGGAGACTAGAATCTTGTTTGTGGTGTCTCCACTAGAGCCAATTACCGAAAACGACTTGTCACAGATATTTAATCAGGGCTTATGTTCAAGTATGCTCTCATATTACGTTACATGATTCCCGCAAACAATTATCTCTGGTACAGGTGCCCCTGTGTGTTATGGCAGGAGTCCACCATGCTCATCAGTACCTTTTAAAGGGATATTGCAAGAAGGGAGAGGAGGCAACCCCCTGCTTCCCCTTTCCTCATCTTTAGTTTTGGAAATACACTAAGAGACAAATGCATTTAAGACGCCTCCCTTGATCTGTCACTACTTTGCTAACTCATCAGGCCTGGCCAGGGGTTTTGGGTATGTGGTATTTTTTTGTCACAATTCGGGTATAAAACGTATCTATATTTTCCTGGAATTTAGATATTTGCTACATAGACATGAATTAAATTATATTATTATATTCTGATTGTAATCTTATGTGGTATATTGGTATTCCACTACCCCTAGACGAATTTTAAGGTGAGTTTATGAATAAAGGTGACTTAATATAAAGAAGACTTAAGGCAATTTAAGGCGACTTAAGACGATTTAAGGCGACTTAAGGACCCAGAGTAGGCCTAAAGTTACTGGTCCAGAAAGACACCCTGTTAAGGACGCTAAATAACGAAATTGCATACCCTGTTTAAGAGTAAATGTCTGTAAGGATCGAAGAAATGACGGAAACAGCTCAAAAATCGGTTTGGCTCATACTTTTTAAATTGGTAGGCACTAGTACCACACATCTGAAAATGGTGTTTATTTACTCAAATATTCGTTAATTTGGGAGAAATTAATTCAAATCAGTTAACGGTATTTTTCGTCAACAAAACCACAAAATTCCCAATATTCATGACCTTTGCGACTCAGCTAATCGCAAAGTTTGATCCTTTTCCACGCAATTCCGACTTGATTGAACCTTCTTTAGATTATTGATTGAAGAAACAGTTGATTTTCTCTTCAAATAAATAAAATACGATTTTTTCGCCAAGCGTACCCACACCTCGTCTGAAACGTGTCCGGTAGGACCCAAAACAAACACGCCGTAAATGGCTGTGGTACGCCACGAATCTGCCCAGAAAATCTCTTGAGAGACCACGAAGGATTGTTTTAACTTTCTACCGTTTCAATTTTTTGGGATCTCCAACGGTTTTACGACAAAATGTCTCGAAAGTTAGTAAATTTTCACTATCCGCCATTTTGAAATATACATGTAAATTGTGTGACAGATTACCGCCGTAGCGAAACAGTCCTCGGAAAGATCTCTTTTTCTCCAAGTTGCAAATGTGAATCACCTTTATAGTTCTTTGCAGAATTGAAATCAAGTGGCACATTGAGATTTAATGGAAATAATTAATTTTATCAAAAATAGAAATCCGAAAGAACAGCTTGGATTTGATTCTAAAAATCTATTACGTGACTCACCACAATGTTAAATAGACTGTCTTCAATTAAGCTGCATTTCGTTTGCCTTCTGTTTTAGTTTCCTCCTGCTGTCATTAAATCATCTCAACGAGTCTTACACAAATATGCGTTGAGGTCTTAAAAGCTTTGCAGCGGAAAGTTATCTCCAGTTGAATGTTTACGGTTCGACACGGTCCATTTGCTGACTTGTCACATCACATCACAGGCGAGGTCGCCAATACGTAATTATCCAAAGACTTAAGAATTGCAAGTAGCCTTAGTAAAAATTCCTTATGAAAAGGAAGTAGCCCGTTTAACAGATATTAAATTGAGTGTAATCTTTCAAAAGGCTACAACGACGGTTAAAGGTTAAACTGGGCTCCTAACCTAAACAAACAAGATAACCAATGGTACTACCACCACCAACAACAACAATCTCAAAACGGCAAACTCCCGCCATTGCTTCTCTCATGCCTTTTGGAAATTAAAGGAATAGGCCCCTATCCCTTTAAGACCCAATCGTACAAATTTGAACGACAGACAGGCCTACCGATTTCAAGATTGCCCACGCTTTCAAATTTAGAGACATGATTATTATTGTCTGTTTATACTGTCAACCAGTAACTTTTTTATGCTTTAAGAGCCAATACTTTGAGAATAACCCTCAATTCCCGTTCCATATGATTATTTGTTTCAAGCAAAATCAAAAATGGCCGTTTTATGCAGCAAAACATTTCAAGGGAGACCTTCATATAGGACATCAAGATCTCTTTCGATTGTTTGCATCGACAAAATTGACGAAAAAGTTCAAGGTATTTCGGACTGAAAGGGTTAACCCTACAGCCACCCACCCCAGCAGGTTTGACCACAGGAACCCCAGGTCAGTGCAGTGTCTAACATAGGGTTGTTGTGGGAAAAGCAACAACGCGTTAGAGAGTTTCATGCTTTTTTTCCAGGGGTAGTGCGCTGCGCGGGCGAATTGCGCGGGTTTGGATTCATTCATCTGATGCGTGGATCTTGGTCATGTGTGCGTGTGGTTTATAAGCAAGTATCGAAATATGCTTTAAGGCATCCCTATTGTCACAAGGTAAGTCATTTTAACTACCAAATCGTCGGCACGTGTAGCTGCTGAATTTGAAACATATGCCGCTGATAGGTACTTGTGAGCGGTACAACTTTTTCAATTGCTAAGTTTTCTATGGTACAGTATTTGGTCTCACTGTTTCACAGTACACTAGAACATTCCCTGACAACCTGTACAATTTCCTCTATCAATATATGGCTTCCTCTTTCTCTGTGCAATATCATCAACATTTAATCCGAGATCCTCATAAATCTCACTCAGCATTCTTACCAATAAACTCGTCATAGTTTGTTATTGTGCGCCAAATTAGCTAAACAATAGTGTGACGCAAGACAGCCTCCTCTTCGACGAACGCGTTAAAGTTTGAATGTAAAGATTGAGCCTCAATTGTATTTTGTTGGTCTGCAATACAATACAATAACTTTATTTACCCACGGTAGAAATTAAAGCTAAGAGCTTATGGGGTCGTGCAAAACAAAAGGAACACAATAACTTATAACTAACGTAAAACTCGATAAACTCGAAATAAACTCTTCATCATGGCCTTCATCGTCGCTACTGGATTGTTCGTGTTCCGTCGATGAGACCTTTCGCTCCCAGTTGACAGAAAAAGCCCTCGCTCCTAATTCACGGCGAGCTTCTAATTCACTCCATATTTTGCGCATGTCATTCGAAACTCCTTTTGGTCGGCTTTCTTCCCGCGATCCTCGCCGGTCAAAGACTGTTCGGGATCAGAAAAATCGAACCTCTCCACCTTCACGCCTGATACCTGACGGCTTGACATGCTACTTACAATGTACAGACACAATGATAGCATCCAGCATTGTCTTGTTTCCAGTAAGTTTTATCCATATCTGGAACGGCTCTTTCTTACGTGTTGCAAATACATCTTGCAAGATAGCGGCTACTGCTACATTGTCTTAAACACGCGCACGATGGATTACTCTTCCACAGGACCACTTTGATCGCGTTTCATGAGTTTCAGAGCTGTCAAATACAGAAAGCCTTAATGGTATACAAGTTTTTAAAGGGTCTTGTTCCTGAATATTTATCCTCTAAATTTGTGAAACGAAATGAGACGCGTTAGTCCCTGAGGGACTCTGTTGACAAACTATTTGTCCCGTTTCCGCAAACTAATCTCATGAAAAACAGCTTTAGTTATAGCGGAGCAGTTCTCTGGAACAGCCTACCCTGTGATGTGAGAGAATCTAAATCTCTAAGTCAATTTAAACGATTCGTTAATTTTCATTTTAATGTTAGAGTATACACGGCATTTATGAAAAACAAGTTTTAGATAAATTAGACGTAGTTAGTTTTTGCATTTTGTTTACGTCAAACGCGTTCCAAACTAATTTGTGGTATTACATTTTAGAGAAATTCCGTGCATGATAACAACAACGCACTGAAGAATTTTGCCAATCGGTGCGAAGTAGGGCATTTCATCGGAGGAAAATTTGGTTTCCGTCAAGTTCATAGGAGGCACGATTTAAAATATGACAATTCCGTCAAAATCGCACTATTTATTCCATTTTGAGCAAGCCTAATGACAAGAATACATTTTACTTTTTCCAAATTAGAAATTCCGAATTTCGGAGCCCCTCAACACTTATCCGAGGAAAAACGGTCATTTCTATTTAACTTGAGAGGTATTCCGAATTTCGGAGTCCCTCAACACTTATCCGAGGAAAAACGGTCATTTCTATTTAACTTGAGAGGTATTCCGAATTTCGGAGCCCCTCAACACTTATCCGAGGAAAAACGGTCATTTCTATTTAACTTGAGAGGTATTCCGAATTTCGGAGCCCCTCAACACTTATCCGAGGAAAAACGGACATTTCTATTTAACTTGAGAGGTATTCCGAATTTCGGAGCACCTCAACACTTATCCCAGGAAAAACGGTCATTTCTATTTAACTTGAGAGGTATTCCGAATTTCGGAGCCCCTCAACACTTATCCGAGGAAAAACGGACATTTCTATTTAACTTGAGAGGTATTCCGAATTTCGGAGCACCTCAACACTTATCCAGGAAAAACGGTCATTTCTATTTAACTTGAGAGGTATTCCGAATTTCGGAGCCCCTCAACACTTATCCGAGGAAAAACTGTCATTAATATTTAACTGTGAGAGGTATTCCGAATTTCGGAGCCCCTCAACACTTATCCGAGGAAAAACTGTCATTAATATTTAACTGTGAGAGGTATTCCGAATTTCGGACCTCCTCCACACTTCTCCGAGGAAAAACGATCATTACTGCGGTTTAGCTTGATAGGTATTCCGAATTTCGGACCCCTTCAACAGTTATCCGAGGAAAAACAAATTACCATTATTATTTAACTTGAGAGGTTTTTCCGAGTTTCGGACCCCTTCAACACTTGTCTTGGAAAAAATAAAAACGATCATCGGAGATCTTCGGCTAGGAAAAACAACTGATCTGTTCTATCCAACTCGAAAGGTTGTCCGAATTGCGGCTCCTCTCAACACTTGTTCTAGGATTAGCACAGTCTTTACAAACCAGTAAAAGAAACGCGTTTCATTACTGTTAGAATTAAACACGTTACAACATAAAATGAAATTTAGAACAAGATCTAACGAAAAAATATTTACTAGTTTCATAACTATTGATGATAACACATATATTGTATTTCAATGAAAACAAAAGACAGTCTGTTACTGAGCGCCTTCGGACGAGTTCACCAGCTTTCTCTCTGAGATTTGCAACAAATTTACTTTTTCTCCTTCCTGTTTGCCCAACGAAGATGCTGTTCCTCCTCACCTTCAAGCCTGCTAGCATCCCATTTCCTAAAAAAATGGCAACACTTGCATCAAACGAGAACTGACTAACATATATCACATTAATATACAAACACAGCCAACGGCTTCTGTAAAATCTGATTGCATTTTTGAGTGGTTTAATTGAGGTCATTTAAACAGTGTAAAATAAAGTTGAAGTTGAAGTTTTAGGAAAGCGATGGCCAAACAATCTAGACGATTGTCTGAATAAAGGAGAAACAAGGCATTTTACGTTCCATGCAACCACTGAAGAGAAAGTTTCCTACCTGGATTATCCTTTCCTTTTTTATGGGTCGACGGCGCGCTTACATCCAGTAAACATCAATATTCTAGTCCTTTCGAACTTTTCAAAGCAAGGCCATTTCCGACAATCTTCGCTTTACCGTCAACAACCCGTAATGAACCACAACTTCGCTGCTTGGGACGATGTTGTTATCAGAAACTGAAACACTGATTGCTAAAGCAAGACTAGTGATTAACTAACAGAGCTCTTATGTGCTGATCTCACTTATTCCAAGCTGACAGTGAGCTACGTGACTATTTTCTTAGCATTTACATTTTCTCACGGTTCATATTTGTTTAGAAGAGGTGTGAAAAGGCGGCAAAGAAACAGAATTCTTTGTTCAACTGATTTTTTTGCATAGATTTTTTCTGTAGCAGATGACAAACCAGACTTAAAATGAGGGGCACTGGCGCTTCAAAGTTTCCAGATAAAAATCTGGTTTCGAAATCTACTGGGTTGTAGTTGTCAGTTGCCACAAACACAGCTCATCCCTTTGATCTAGATTCAGTGGTCGGTTTTGTTATTGTCAAGTTGCAATCAACGCGGTCATTTCAAAAATTACACTAACCTAATGTAAGTTGATAGTTGGTACCGTCAGTGATACAGCAAGGTTATAGAGTATATAACGTCCCTTGTCTGTCCCGTAGTTGGTAGATATATGTTCGACTTGTGGTGTGAGAAAAAAAATTCTTCCCAGAGTCGTTCAAGGTGACAGAACTATGCTTGGAAGCCGGCTTCTAATCTTTCATTTCCGATAAAGTGAACAATAACCTATTCTTTGTCCACAAATTTAATTTAAAAGGTGTTACCGACGCAATGAGATGCGGGTGTTCGTGTCGTTGTTCGAAATCGAACTGTCGAATAGCCCATCAAACATTCCTGATGTCTCCACTGCTTCGCTTGAAATATTTCAGACGATAGTTTTGATGATACGTGTTCGAGTTCTTGCACTAATTTATGTCATAGTATTCCAATCAAGGAAACTGCTTCTGCTCCTCAAGACAGTCGAACGATCAACGAACGATCTTTGTCAGTTCAGACTCGGAACCCGAAATTGAAGTATAGTATTTGACAAGACCGCGACCTCTGGTGAGTATTAACATTTGCCTGTATGTGTAATTTCCCTATTTTATAACTTTGGTTGTCTAAGCTAGATTTTTACATGGTATACTTTTCAGTTCAACGAACGATCGTCCGTATGTGAAATGAGGCGTAAGTTCAGGTTACTGTAAACGCTCGGGGATAAAAATTTTCAACATTTAAGTTTTGTTCTTGTTGATTAGACGAATAATTAATGTATCAATTAGCAAAAGAAAATTTCCAAAAAAAGATTTCCGTGAACAGTTAATAAATACGGTAGCTGAAGCTGTCGAAATACGTTAATTCAGCAGTGTTTTGACATTTTTCGTGTGTACCTTCATTCGGGATCTGGAATCCCGTTTACATCAACTTTCGAGTAAATTTCGAGCCGATGGTATTTGATTTTATTTTCAGATATATTTTCAACACCAAATCCATTTATTCCGATCATAACCGGAGATAAATACTCTGTAACATATCTGGGGAACTCACAGTCCGGGTTCCGAAATTCTGAAACCGGTCTTAGTGTTGGTAGGGGCTTCCGAAATTCGGAAACGACTTGGCGTTATTAGTGAGTTCCGAAATTCTGAAACGTCTTGGTGTTGGTAGGGGTTTCCGAAATTCGGAAAGGTCTTGGTGTTAGTAGGGGCTTCCGAAATTCGGAAACGTCTTGGCGTTATTAGGGGTTTCCGAAATTCGGAAACGTCTTGGTGCAGGTAGGGGCTTCCGAAATTCGGAAACGGCTTGGTGTTGGTAAGGGCTTCCGAAATTCGGAAACGTCTTGGTGTTGGTAAGGGCTTCCGAAATTCGGAAACGTCTTGGCGTTATTAGGGGCTTCCGAAATTCGGAAACGTCTTGGTGCAGGTAGGGGCTTCCGAAATTCGGAAACGGCTTGGTGTTGGCAAGGGCTTCCGAAATTCGGAAACGTCATGGTGTTATTAGGAGATTCCGAAATTCGGAAACGTCTTGGCGTTGGTAGGGGCTTCCGAAATTCGGAAACGTCTTGATGTTGTTAGTGGGTTCCGAAATTCGGAAACCTCTTGGTGTTGGTAGGGGCTTCCGAAATTCGGAAACCTTGGTGTTATATTAGGGGCTTCCGAAATTCGGAAACGTCTTGGCGTTATTACGGGCTTCCGAAATTCGGAAGGGTCAATTGGTTTTTAAGCGGTTCCAAAATTAGGAAAATCTGCATTAAGTGAAACCATTGATTTGTGCTGAGAAAATTTGCGCTTCCGAGTAAAATAAGAATTCCTTCTTCTAAATTTTGGCACGATTTTAAGATTCCGAGTTAATAAATAAAATTCACTCCTGTATAAAGGCGCGATTTTCAAATTCCGTGCAAAATGTAAGTGTACTTTTCTGCCAAATATTTAATGTTTTCCGTTGAAACTTCAAACATTCCTTGGTTCAAATTAATGATTCCGACTGATATAGCAATTTTATTTGTTAAAATAAGCGATTTTTCGCTTGAATCTAAGTAATTGCTCTGAATTTTCCGAAAATGTAATGACACAATTTAGTTTGTGACGCGTTGTCAGTTAGGTTATTTCTAATTTTTATACTCCTGATGGATTTTACCGTGTTTAAATAAAGAACTATTCTATTCTATTCTTCTAAATAAAGAACTATCCTCAAGACAGTGTAGTGTTGGATCCGCCTCATTTGTTAACCGACAAATAATGCGTCAGAGTCATTACGCCACGACAAGATCGTTAGTCCTCCCAAACTTCTGAAGAAATAGACCCATTCGGCTAACTCAATGTTGTACCCAATTCAAATCTCCTGGGCTTAAGATTCTTTGTGTATTGTATTTGCATTATCATGTAGCATTCATATTTAAATGATATGAAAATACCTGGAACAAAACGTTTCAATCCCAAAGGGTTTGAATTGGGTACAACATTGAGTAAGCCGAATGGGTCTATCAGTTCCTCCCGTCAAGGTCCAGAACGTTTAGAAGATGACGAAGCCGTAGCAACAGAGGCCAGTGGAATATTTGCTTGTCAAGAAGAGGGCTGTATTAAGACATTTCAGCGGTCATCAGCTTTGCAGGCTCATCTAGATGTGGGAAAGTATGAACGATCCCAGGAAAGAGAAACACTGCCCGACAAGGAGAAGTGAGGCTACCCAGCGAAAAGAACTGGGGAAAGGATTCAAGTTCCGACATTCAGTGGCAGTGGACCACCCTATGAGGGTGCATCTTGGGATGGGCACTACGAGCAGTGAAGAGGAAAACTAACTTTACATAAAAGCAAAAAAATACCTTACCGAACAGTTTTTGATTGGAGAGGAGCGCGGGAAGAGAGCCGACCCAAAAAACGTTTCGACTGACATGCGCAAAGTAAGGAGTGAATTAGGAGCTCGCCTTTTCCTCGGGAGCGACGTTCTGTCACCACAACAGGTGACAGGCTTTTTCTCTCTACTGACCTCTACTTGCAGTCCGTCTCATCGACGGAGCATGGAGAATCCAGCAGCAATGATGAAGACCAACAAAATGCAATTGAGGCTGAATCTTTATATTCAAACTTTCACGCAGTCGTCGAGGATGAGGTTACTTTGCGTCACCCTATTTTTTCGCTCTCTCTCTCTGCAATTTGGTGCACAATAACAAATTATCGAGTTTATTAATAAGAATGCTGAGGGAGATTTGTGGGGATCTCGGATTAAATGTAGATGATATTGCACAGAGAGGGAAAAAAAACCATCTATTCAGTGATGGAAACAAATTCTCCAGGCTGTCAGGGAACGTTCTTGTACTCTGAAACAGTGAGACCAATTACTATGGTAACCGTGGCAGCTGAAAGAGTTGTACCGCTCATGACAAGTACCTATTAGCAGATGTTTCAAATCGGCGGCTACACGAAAAACGACTTACCTTGTGACTCCTTAGAAACCACGCACCCATAACCAAGATGCAAGCGTCAGCTTAATGAATCCAACTTGCGTCACCCGCGCAAAGCACTGTGATTGTGTAGCCCGCGTGTTTTGTTGCAACTTGGCTACTCACATAATTGAAAAGTCCCAAAATATTGTCCAACAACAGATATCTTTTCAACTTTTCATCGTTTCCAAAACAAAAAACAAAAAAACACGCTAAAGCCTTTAGCAAGGGTTCATAAAATACGTTCATGAGGGGGAGACCGATTCTTAAACTAGATCGAAATGTCGGATGATTATCCCAGACGGTGCTGCACAGCTGCAAAAACAACAAAAGCGCAAACTCTCAAAACTTGAAGTAGGAGTATACTACCTCTGGCAAAAAACTTGAAATCCTGTAACGCGTCATTACTGTTCCCGCAAAAACCCAGGCGGACCCCTGGGCAAAACCCCTGACCTGCAATCCCTGCACTGACCTGGAATCCCTGCACTGACCTGGAATCATTGCGGTCAAACCCGATGGGGTGGGTAGCTGTATAATGGATAGGAACCTATTTCTTTTATTTTGCAAAAGGCATAGGAGAAGTAATCGCGGGAATTTGCCACTTTGATTTTTGTTGTTGGTGGTGGTAGTACCATTGGTTACCTTGTTTGTTTGTTTAGGGTTAAGAGCCCAGTTTAACCTTTAACTGCCGTTTTAGCCTTTTGAAAGATTACACTCAATTTAATGTGTTAAAGGGGCTACCTCCTTTCGTAAGGAACTTCTACTAAGGCTACTTGCAATTCTTAAGTCTTTGGGTAACTTGAGCTTTACGTATTGGCGACCTCGCCTGTGATGTATTGCGTGACAAGTCAGCAAATGGACCGTGTCGAACCGTAAACATTCAACTGGAGATAACTTTCCGCTGCAAAGCTTTTAAGACCTCAACGCATATTGTGTAGGACTCGTTGAGATAATTTAATGACAGCAGGAGGAAACTAAAACAGAAGGCAAACGAAATGCAGCTTAATTGAAGACAGTCTATTTAACATTGTGGTGAGTCACGTAATAGATTTTTAGAATCAAATCCAAGCTGTTCTTTCGGATTTCTATTTTTGATAAAATTAATTATTTCCATTAAATCTCAATGTGCCACTTGATTTCAATTCTGCAAAGAACTATAAAGGTGATTCACATTTGCAACTTGGAGAAAAGAGATCTTTCCGAGGACTGTTTCGCTACGGCGGTAATCTGTCACACAATTTACATGTATATTTCAAAATGGCGGATAGTGAAAATTTACTAACTTTCGAGACATTTTGTCGTAAAACCGTTGGAGATCCCAAAAAATTGAAACGGTAGAAAGTTAAAACAATCCTTCGTGGTCACTCAAGAGATTTTCTGGGCAGATTCGTGGCGTACCACAGCCATTTACGGCGTGTTTGTTTTGGGTCCTACCGGACACGTTTCAGACGAGGTGTGGGTACGCTTGGCGAAAAAATCGTATTTTATTTATTTGAAGAGAAAATCAACTGTTTCTTCAATCAATAATCTAAAGAAGGTTCAATCAAGTCGGAATTGCGTGGAAAAGGATCAAACTTTGCGATTAGCTGAGTCGCTAAGGTCATGAATATTGGGAATTTTGTGGTTTTGTTGACGAAAAATACCGTTAACTGATTTGAATTAATTTCTCCCAAATTAACGAATATTTGAGTGAACAAATACCATTTTCAGATGTGTGGTACTAGTGCCTACCAATATAAAAAGTATGAGCCAAACCGATTTTTGACCTGTTTCCGTCATTTCTTCGATCCTTAAGGACATTTACTCTTAATTACGATTCAAGACCCTGAAAAACATATTCTGTCTGGCAGCACATAACACGTTTAGGCCAAACAAAGGAGTACTCCATCCCTGGTCAAACGTGCACCACTTTGAATTTGAAGTGTTGGTTGCCCGGATGCTGACACTGGGATTTGACGTTTTCTACGCAAAGGATCTTAAAATAAGTTATAACAAGACCGTTTAAATCCAACAACGATTCAAGTCGCAACAATTCCGAGAGGAGGCTTGATCCAGTGACCCTCCTCTATTCCTCTTTCCCATGCCTCCGCTATGGACCTGAGTCAGATTTACTATATAACTGCCTGATCCAATCTTGTAACACCATTGGTCATAACATCACCACGAAGCGTTGAAAATTCTCATGTTAAAATATGGCTAATTTCAGCGAAGTTTGTGTCGGACATCCGGTCAGCAGTCTCCCCTTCCATTTCCCGGCGGTCTACACGTCTTCCCGAAACTTCACGACAACAACTTCACGGCGACTGAAGACAATGTATGGCTCGATTATAGCCGAATGCTTTATTATTTGTCTTCACAAGCGCGTATTTGTTTAGTGCATAAAATCGTGATTCATTTAATTTCCTCAATAAACCCCAATGGATGGATTTTACAGCATCAACTGCAGAAACCACACATACCACGAACGTGTTTATCAAGTACACGCGGATCGAATCCGCCATCAACCGTGGTTTAAAACAGCTAAAACATCCCTACTGAGTCGATATTCAATGGGAGACACTGGGAAATTGGTCTTACTTTTCGAGTCTGCACTAGATTTGGTCGAGAGAGACGAGCAAAAAGTCAAATAAACGTGGTAATAGTATGCTGCATAAATTACCAAAATTTACAAGGTAGGCTTTCTGTGAAACTGATCTAAAGCATAATGCATCAAGTGTAGCCTACAGACAAGATGATAGAAAGTATGTTTAGTGCTTGAACGCCAGCCCTAATCATTTTTAGGGCAAACCAATGCAGTCTTAAAATGGCCAAGTTTGGAATTTATTATGATTTCCAGCAAATTTGTTT
Organism: Pachyseris speciosa; assembly: GCA_016490735.1. Taxonomy (NCBI): domain Eukaryota; kingdom Metazoa; phylum Cnidaria; class Anthozoa; order Scleractinia; family Pachyseridae; genus Pachyseris; species Pachyseris speciosa. The sequence goes on along the minus strand of JAEMWC010000121.1, from coordinate 290,180 downwards.
AACACCCATGGCCAAAATATAATTTTCCCCAAAAAGATTTTCTATTATTTAGAAACTCTAGTATCTTTTTAGGCTCTTCTGCGAATTTGGTGTCTGGGAATAGAGTACTTTTGGAGAATTTGCGGAATTGATCGAGCTTGTTTTTGTTGTTTTTCAAAATGGCCGACAGCCAACATATAAAGTCATTATTTTCTACTTGTTTGTAGAAGTCAAAATACCAAAACGGCATTTCTTTGAAAGTAGGGGAATAGCTCTACCCCTGGTGGAATGTCGTTTGAATTGGCTCTCATTCACTCTAGAAATAGACTCATATTTGTCGGCCATTTCAGAGTAAGATTTTTGCTCGTGGATTGGTGGCGGGTATGATGAATTGTAGTTGCCATGACAACGAAACATCAGGTGATCCTTATATGACCATTTTCGTTGATCCCCCCAGGCAACCTACACCCACACAAAAAATGAAGGAGGGGTTAAAAATTTTCATTTCCAACTTTCCTTTACTTTCTCAGAGACCTGCTTGTAAATACTCTTTTAAAAATGTGAGGGGCCACCCAAATTTTTACGAAAAAAGCCTTTTCTCGGAAAAAAGCAATTTTAATCATTTAAAAATGATGTTTTGTACAATTTAGGCAATAATAGAGGCGTAAAACGATTGGCTTTTATATGGTTGCCATGGAAACTGCTCACACACAAATGACCGGCCTTCAAAAAGCCCTCATTTTATAGTGGAAAAAAAATTATTTGGCAATGAAATGAATATATATTCTGTAACTAATGAATAAAGGGGATTGGTTTCTAAAGAAACTGTGGTGCTGCGTCGGTGGGGGAGTGAAACACGAAATTTTTGGTTTATTAACGGAGTTGATAATGTAAATTGACCACCGTACAGGTAGTCGATTAGCTGACGTTTCGAGCGTTAGCCCTTCGTCGGAGCGAATCGAGGAATTCTGGGTTGTGTATGGTTTATATACAGAAAATGGAGCTACGCTATTGGTGGTAACATGGTAGCGTGAAAAACAGGAATAAATTAATTGAATGAAAAGCGCTCGTTGATACCGTGGGGATTAAGAGTGCCAATTTGAAAGATCACTTTTTGCTCGAGCTTTTTATGGCTTTCCGTGGTACCTTGATGTAGGGAAAGGCCGGAGATCGACATTTTTTTGTTTGGAATGGTTAGGGAGATTAAAATGCCGAGCGACAGGTTTGGATGCGTCTTTGTCATCTCAACATCACGAAGATGTTCTCGGAATCGGTCACCTAGTCGTCTTCATGTTTCGCCGATGTATAACTTTTTGCATAATGTGAAGGTTATGCAATAGATAACATTTGCGGAGGTACACGTGAAGCGATTAGTGATCTTAACAGATCGCTTAGGGCCCGATATTTTGTCAGTGTTTTGAAGGAAAGGACAAGTTCTGCATCGCGAGCGCGCGCATTTAAAAGTGCCAGGCTGTTCAGTTGTTTTGAATGCGCTTCTAACTAGAAAGTTACCTACATTTTTGTCGCGTTTGAATGAAATCAGCGGTGGTTGCGAAAAGATTCTAGCAGTTTCTGGATCATTTTGAAGTAACTTAAAGTTAATAAGAATGATGGCTTTAACAGGGCTATTATGCAGCTGAAATGTGAGGGTGAATGGAATTCATTCTTTTCCTTTTGTGACGTCTGTAGTGCTGACTGTTGATCAATCTGCTGTGCGCGGTGATGGCCCGATTGAACAACAGAATCAGGATAGCCACGTTTCTGGAAGAACTGGCACATTTCCAGTGATTTGTTGGAAAAATCATAGTCATCACTACATAGACGTCTTAGTCTAAGAAATTGAGAATAGGGCATGGCGTTTTTGACATGAGATGGATGTGAAGATGAATACAACAAATAACTGTGAGAATCGGTGGGTTTGTAGTGCACACTGGTACCTAAACCGTTACCGCTGATTGAAGAATCCAAGCTCGGAAACGCTACTCCGCCTAACTGAACTAGACTTGGTGACTTGGTGGTGTAGCGATGGGCACAAAAATGGGACCTAGGTACGCCAATCTTTTTGTAGGTTACGTCGAGTACCAATTCTTCAATCAGTACAACGGTCCTAAACCTGAACTCTACGGTCGCTACATTGACGACTGTATCGGCGCAATTTCTTCTAGCAAGGAGGAAATCAATCAATTTATAAATGCCGTTAATTCCTTTTATCCGGGTCTAAAATATACCTGGGAAATTTCGGAAACTTCCCTGGCCTTTCTTAATATCAAAGTTTTTATCAGCTGCAACGGTTTATGTACCAGTGTGCGCTACAAACCCACCGATTCTCACAGTTATTTGTTGTATTCATCTTCACATCCATCTCATGTCACAGATGTTAAACTGGTGCGCAGCCGCGAGACAACCAAGCTCAGGAAACTGATTGCAAACCCCCTGTACTCAAGGCACGAGTTCTTTGCAAACGATCTTGTAGGGATAAGCAAGCGCAAAAGCAAGCTGTGCCTCAACAAACCTTTTTACAGTGGGATGACGATTCTGGAAAACAGCAATTTGTTAATGTATGACTTATTCTACAATGTCTTGAAAAAGCGATATGGGAAGAAATGCGAGCTGTTGTACACGGACACAGACAGTTTCCTGCTTGAAATCCAAACAGACGCCATTTACAAAGACATGGGCCCCGATGGATGTTTTGGCCAGCATTACTTCGACACAAGCGATTACCCGAAAGACCATGTGCTGTTTTCAGAAGACAACAAAAAGGTTTTGGGCATAATGAAAGACGAATGCGCAGGAGTTCCTATAGCTGAGTGTGTCTGTTTGCGGCCAAAGATGTACTCAATCGTCAGCCGACGAAAAAAACATCAAAAGAGCCAAAGGCGTAAAATAAAAAGAACGTGGTCACAAAGGAAATCCTGAACGAGCAGTACAAAGAAACGTTATTTGGCAAAAAAACAGCTGACACATGGAATGAACATTCACCGGAGCGAAGGGCACCACATCTTCGGCATGAGCGTGAACAAGACTTCCCTCTCGGCTTTTGATTCAAAAAGATGGACAGCAGAGGATGGAGTCAATACAAACGCCTTCGGGTACAATCCCTGCCGACCGATGCAGAAATGACCGGCATCATGGAGCTGTTATGTGAGGCCTTCGGGGGGAAGGGGGGGTAGCTCCGTGTTTGGGGACAACCAACAACTCTTTGCGCGCGAAACTGCGTTTGGGTCCGTCATGCAAATAGGACAAAAATGGCGTGTCAGGCTTCACAACCGTTTTTTCAATCTTAAAGACTTTCAAAGACCAAGCAGGATCTGTAACCCTTTTTGTGCCGCCCTCCAACTCGCCAGGTTGGTAAAGATAGCGGACATTGACAGTGAGGGGAGCTGTTTTTCGCGAGTTCCCACAGGTCTTTGACATGTCGTTGAAGGCTCGGAAACAACCACCTTTTCTTTGATAGCAACCGCCGGCTTTTTTCCGGTCAGGCTTGTTTCCTCGTTGTTCAAGGCTGTAACAATTTCTGGAGGCCGTTTAACCCATGCAACAGACCGCTGACCTTCCGGCAGAAGTATTTCAACGGCGTACTGGTGGCCAAACAGGCGCTCCGCCAAAGTGCGGTTGAACCGCTCGACAATGGCCTGGTCGCGGTGAATTTCGGGGTGTCCGCGCCGGATATACGTTTTGTGGTTTTCCATCTCTTTCGTGACAGCACCCATAAATTCGCGCCCGGGGTCAACCTGCAACATTTGCGGCCATTTCAGAGGCGAGCGTTTGTAAATTTTGCGGAATGCCTCAGCAGCTTAATCAGAGTTTTTCGAGGTCAAAGGTTCAGCCTCTTTATAACGGCTGCTCACGTCGACAACTGTCAGAGCGTACTTGTAAACTTTGCGCCCGCGGGGAAGTTTGTCATGCGGCAAAAAAAGAAGGTCAGCTTGGTGCACCTTGTTGGGCTTGAAAACATCGAACTTTAGCCGAGGAATGCGACGCGGCGCTGGAAGATAAATCTGCCAAATCGTCTGCCTTATCAGCCACTTTTTTGAGGCGTCTTCAGATGCCTTGGCAGCTTCAGCAAGTTTTTTGATTGCGGCGAGGCCTTTCCAGTAGCCCCCGGGGTTGTAATAAACCTTTGCGAGGTTGGCGTCCATTACAAAAGGTTCATAAAACTTCAATGGAAACGAAAAGCACCATAGCCCAGAGCAAGACCCCCGACGCCCAAAAAAGTGAGCTTGCCCTTTTTTTGCTACTCGCTCGGCTGGTAGAAATCGAAGAACTTGGGCTCTTTCAGCGGAGCCAGAAGTTGTTTGGGATGTGCCTGGTTATAAAGTTTGAAAGGGTAGTCGATGTTGGTGAAGTTTTGCTTGGCCTGCACTTTGATTTGCGCGTTTGTCTGGATCTAGTCAAGGAGCTGGGTGTGCTCGCGACTGTCTTTTGCGTAAGCCGCTTGATAATCCTCGAGAGCCTTGTCGTGGCGCTTTTTTTCGTCAAGCGCGGCGTTGTCGCCGCCGCCAAGTGCCATCGCGAGATAATTGCCCCCGATGAAAGTGGTAGCATTGAGAACCGCTCCACCAACCATGATCGCGATTGTTGCTATGGTATATATTAAAGCCCTTTTTTCAAATCATCAAACGTTGGCGGGAAGGATTTTTTGGTCCTCGAGATACCGTTTGAGCGCGATGCTGTCCGCCGTGACGGCAGTGAATTGCAGATAGTTCATAAAATTACTGCTGGGGTCAGATGTGAAATTCTCTTTCACCACCTTTTTAATGACCCAACCGATACCAACAGCAAGGCCGGTGAGATTTGCTGCATCCACGGTCGTTTTGACAAGCTTATTGTCAGACATGTCAAGTAATATAAAAAGTTAAAAAGTTTAATATGAAAATTATCCAATGTACTAACAGGCATACAACTGCGGATCCTTCCCATTATCCTTAAACTTAGTTCTTTAAGGGTGACCAAGAATATCAAGAGTTTTATAAATAATCCTACGATTGAAGTCAGCAGCTAACACCAAGATGCCGACAAGGGCTGCTACGTCGATAAGGAATTGAGGGATTCTCATGACTTGCCACAACATTGCTGTGTATATGCTAGCCACAAACCTTCAAAATAGAATTATTCCATATGCCTGATCCCCCTTTTTCTTAGTAGCATTTCAGGAGCGGTCTCGCTGGGAACAGGAGGGCTCGGAGCGCTTTCCTTCTTTCCTGGAGCCCAAGACTTAAACCTCGTTTTTAACGCTTCACGCAGATATTAAACGCCGGCCGCCCCAACAATAAACCCACCCACAGAAAGTAAAGTAGTAAAAGAATAACCTGCTTTTTTGGAAGAACTCTCAATTTCCTGCTTTGAGGCGGGTGTTGCATTTGCAGTTGCAGAGTTTTTTTCAGCTTTTTTAGATTTGTTGATTGCAATTATGACAGCGGCCTCTGCCGTGGCTTTTTTCTGCGCTTCCCGGGCCTGCCGCGTTCTTTCAGCCACCAACTTGCCCGCAGCCAGTCGCTTGGGATTTGCATGGCGCTGTGTGGTTGGAGCCGGGGAAGTAAGTTGTCCATTGGACGGTTGCGGGGGTTGTGTTGCCTGTATTTCGCCACCACCCGGTGCTTCAGATTGTTCAGCCGACATTGTGAAGATATTTATTCAGCAGTTCTCTTCACCATTTTTCGTATCTCTCTTCCTCTTCTTCATCATATTTCTCTTTATCTCTCTATATCTCTCTGTTTCTCTATCCATCTCCTTCATCATCTTTCTTTTTATCTCGTGTATCTCTATATCCCTCTTAATCAACTCTCTCTCCATCTCTGATTTTTCGTAAAATGGTTTAAAATAATATGGTGAAATAAATGGCATATTTTCATTTTCATTTAAAACTATAAAAACAATACCATCTTCTGTTCTAAATATATTGTATTGCTTTTGCGTTGTATAAAATTTAAGACAACTTCTTGGGTGCCTTATAAGTAATACTTTTTCAAGTTTTTTATCCTCTTTTTTGGCCGCGTCCACCTCCGGAAGAGGCTTTTTTCGGTTGGAGCTGATGAAGTAAGTTGTCCAATGGACGGTTGCGGAGTTTGTTTTGTTTGTGTTTCGCCATCAGGTGCTTTATATTGTTCAGCGCCCATAGTGAAGATATGCTAAAAGAATAAAAGTTTAATTGCCGGCCAAATACTAAGAAAAGCAAAAATAGTCAGCAGTTGCTTTGTAATTGTCAGTATTTATTTAGCAGTTGTTCAGGATTGCTCATGAATTTCTTTAGCATCCTTTTTACATACAATCGTCACCGCCTCATGCGTGACCGGGTCTGGTGTAAAATCAATGTGTTTTGTGGTGATCAGCCCAGCGTTGGCCAGGGCAAGCCACCGGCCGCACTTCAAAGCAAGGTTGCCAGCCAGGTTGGAGAGCTCTTTTCCGACAATGTAGTCTTCTTTGAGTTCTTTTTGGTATGCCTCAACGTCTTTGATGTTGACGAACACCCCGGCGACTTTGGTCACAAGAAAAATGCAGCTGTCGATCAAGCTCTCGGTTGTCTTTGAGCTCACGTACGTTTCGTACCTTTTGAAATAGCTCTCAGCCTCTTTGTCGGTGAGGCGCTTCACCTGTTCATGCGTCAACTGCATGCCGATGGCATCCTTTTCCTTCCCCGTCGACACCAGACGGCCAGCTTCTCGCGGAGAGCGGGAATGTCAGGGCAAGAGGTGGCCAAATTCAGAACACCATCAGCTGTCACGCCTGACGCCTCTGCTCCCAGCATGTTCATAACTTCTGCTGTTAGCTCCTCTTCTGCCATTGGTATATTCAACTTCCATTTTTTTTTAATTCGAGGTCCCCGCCTAAGAGCGGGAATTCAACTGGACTCCGAAGGGGTGCCGAAGCGAGAACACGAGATAAGGAAACTTTCGCTCTTTCAACTTTGAAATCATACTTTTGTACTCCTCTTGGGGCAGATCGCCTGCATAGTCATCAAAGATGGCTTCCGTGGTCTTGGCCGAGGGGTTTTAAAAAAGAACAACCGCCGCTATGTTTTCCCGAAAAGACGCTGTGGTGCTGGTGTACTTTTGGGTCAGCACCCAAACGCTGATGCCGATGTGCCTAGCTGAAAAGGCAAGATTCGCCAGCTGGCCTGTGTGTTTTTTACCTCTTTTGAGGCTGCGCAGTCGTCGAGGATTATGAGGTTGTTGGTTCCCTCAAAAATAAAAGTTACTAGCTTCAACCAAAGTCCCAACCGGTGCTGCTCGCAAATTATCACATACACCCGCGGATCATTTTCCCCAAACCCGAAGAGGGTCCTGTTGTGCGCGAACGTCGGGCAGATGAGCACGATGAAGTCAAATTTGCCGCGGAAAGGCCCCGTAATCTGGTCCACCATGGACCATGTTTTGCCTGAATTTGTCGGCGCAACAATGAGAGCGTTGAACGGAATGTTATTCGGGTTCATGCTGCCTTTGGGTGGATATATTAGTATTGCACAGATTCAAATTGCCTGTCAAAGAGGTTGAACTGCGAGTCGCTGATAACGAAAATATGACAGTTCACATTGCCCGGGCCTCCAGTGTCCCGCTCTAGTTCAAGCTGTTTCCCGTCTGTGCTGTTCACGAGGCGTGTGCCGCTGCCGTGCATCGCTTGATCCGACATGGAGCGCAAATCGATTAACAGCCCGAACCTGTTGTCATAAAACTTCGATACACTCATGTGGCACCGCCCTGCCGATTTACCTCCCCGCCTTGAACCTGGATATGGGCCACCAAAGAAGCGGCTGGCTTCCTCCCACGTGGCCTTGCCTTCAATCCCGTTGTTAAAAACCATGTTTGGAGAATTGTTGACCGTGATACTGACTTTTGTCAGGTCGGGATTAAAATAATTTTCTGAGTCCCTTGCGCCCGCAGTGTAAGGCTCAACAAAGAGGAGAAGAAAGCCTTTCAGAGATCTTCGCTGTGGGGTGACTTTTATGTTGAATCTGGCGTCTGTGGCTCTGTTGAAAGTCACCATTTTTTCCCTCAAAATGTGGTCATAAAGGAATTCCTTGCCTATGGAATAAGCGCTTTCCCCCTCGTCAGCCAGAGTTTTACCTCGGACCATCTCATACTTGAGCTGGATGTTTTTTAGCTTGTAAACGAGTTTCGTGGTGTCTGAACCCCTCACAACCTGTTTTCCTGCTGCAAGTGTCAGCTCGAACACAAGGTCTTTGTAAAGAGCTTGTGGATAAAAAACTCCGTGGTCGGTCAGGATCTGAAGGTCCAGCTTGTTTCGGTATTTTTTCCCAAAAACCTTTTCCAGCTTGTTTTTCAAGGCGACGCCCGAGGTTTTCTTCTCTCCCGCCCCCAGCGGATCCTGTTGACGTCATCACTCTGGATGCCCTCGAGCAGCATGTTGTCCCACTCCTCCTGTGAGAGGAAAAGGTCTTCCCAGATCTTCAAAATGTCATATGCTACTGTTTCCTGCAGTATGGTTCCCGCGTACTTCACAACCAGCTTGTCGATCATTGCGCACGTGACGTTTTGCACGAGGAAGTTGTTAGCGTGCCATCCAGCCAGGTCGATGTTAAAAACAAGCGCGAGGGAGCCTGGCACGAGGACTTCCTGCTCATTCAGCTTGGGAACTGTAACATAAAGAGTTTCTCCGGGCCTGGCTTCGCTTCGATCAAATGCTATGCGCTTGACGGTACGCTCGGCTTTCATTGCGCCGGCTTTTTTCTCTTGGTGCGTTGGCCAAAGTTTTGCTTGCACAGCAGCCATGATTATAACCCAGAGTTGAAAAGTTCAATTGAAAAATAAATTTTAAAAATATCGTGATGACGGAAGGCGGCTATGACGCGGAAATGGAGGATCCCCGTCTTTTGGTGGCGACGACATTTCTTTACTCGAGGGTTTTGTTCATCAAGATGACAAACCTGCTCTGCTTGATAGGGCAAAAGCTTTTATCCAAAAAAGGTTCCCCAAATGGATTTTGTCAAATTAGGTCCTATTGGTTTCAGTAAAAAACCTGGAAATAAGACAACAATTGTCCCCTTGGGTTCGAAAGGCGGTGAAACTGAAATTTTCAAAAAAGATGGCAGCGGCTTTCTCAAAAAATTTACAGACAAGTTCAAAACAAGCCTTGGACCATAAGCTGAATCTCTGATTTCTCAAGATAATGAAGAAATAAGAGAAACCCGGCGGAGCCTGAGAAAAGCAGAAAAACAACTAAAAGATGCTGAACGGTTGAATGCACAAAAAGAAAAAGCAGCTCAAGAAGCAAAAGATCTGAATAAGAATCGAACGAACTTAAGCCAAGATTGATCAACTCGAGGAACCGAACATCGAAAACGCATCGGAATTGCGCAAGCTGCAGCAGCGGGCCAAAAACTATCGAGAAGATTTTGAAAACGCAAAAAAAGAGGTTGCTGCTTTGGAAAAACAGGCGAAGCAGCGGGCGCGGCAAATAGCACAAGTAAAAAACCAGGCTCGGCTAAATCAGGGCAAGCCTTGAAGATAAAGAAAGTAAAATAAACGCTCTCGAAAAGGGGCTCAATGACACAAAAACCCTTGATGATCTGAAAGAACAAGAAGCTGAGATTCAGCGCCAAAACGAGCAAGATCAGGCAATAATCGATGATCCAGACGCCTCCCTTTCTGACAAACAAGCCGCGGAAGACAGGGTGGCCGAAAGAACCGAGGAGCTTGCGCGCTTGCAAACGCAGATTGCGGAAAGAGAAGGGGCACTTCCGCTTCGTGAGAGGATCAAAGAGATTTTCAAAAAATACGGCGTTACCGTGACAGCAATCGTTCTCGCAGCTGTGACGATTGGTGCTGTGATTGGCGCCATCACCAACTCTTTGAAAGCCCTTGGGAAAGGAATTGGAAACGGGCTGAAAGAAGTCGGCAAAAAAAAAAAAAAAAAACGCTTCACTTATGCCCGGCCTGATTGGCTCGATTGTTTCTTTCCTTTTCAAAACCGCCAGCCAGACCATCGGTTTTCTGGCTGAGCACACCTGGCTGCTTATTTTGGCTGTTGTTGCCTTTCTGGTGAAGATGTATGTAAAGAAAAACTGCTAGTTTCCGCCGCTGCGCCGCCCCAGTGAAAAGAACACCACCCCGGCAATTAAAACAGCGCCTATCGCAACAATTATTTTTTTCACGTCATGGGCATCGTTTCCTAACCTGCCGGCGGGGTTGGTTCAGTTTCCAGATTTGGCGTTGGTTTTCTATTTTCCTGTCGTTGTGGCTGTGAAGTTGGAATTTTTGGTTTTTCTTTTGCGGGAGCGGTAGCCTTGTGGATTGGATTTGAAGGATGGCTGTCTGGCTGGTTGACCTTTGAAGGCCCGCCCGCCATCAAGCGAAGGTCCGCTTTTTTGTTCCCTGGTTCACATCATTGTTTTCGCGGAGTTTCATCCCGGGCCCGAGCTTGTTGTTGTAGCCCACCACGCCTCCTGTATTCAGAAGCATCCTCTAGGGCATCAGCCAGGTCCCCGGAGCCACTGCCATGTCCAAATGAACCTTTGCCTCATCAACCGCCAGCTGATAGTCCTGGACGCACTTTGAAATGTCTGGTGTTCTGATCGCGTCCTCCAGAAGAACAAGAAATTCTCTTTGCGCCTCCTTGGCTCTGGCTCTCATTTCCCAGAATGCTACTTTTAACGTTAAACTGCGCACCAAGAATGCAGTACATAAAAGCCTCGATTGGCTGGTTGAGACGCGCCAACCCGGCCTGGGTAAGACCGTGCGTGGCGTCTGGCACAAACTACTCAAACTGTTTGTCCGCGCCCTGGTCGTTTCTGATGAAATGAAGCTTATTTCTGGCGTCGTCTGTGCCCCCCTCGTCATCAAACCGTTGGTTGGATGGGTTGAAAACGGGCGTCGGGTACTGCCAGAGCTTTTGTGCAAAGTCTCCGTTGTCGTAGAGAATGAATACATAGCCAAGGCCGTGGTTTTGGCCGTGGGTGAAACGAAAGTCTGAGCTCGGATCAGCGCCGAATTCTGCGCAAATCCTTCTGAACGATGCCTCGTCGTATTTGCTGTCTTTTTGGTTGAAATTGGGCCCATCTGGCAGAGAGCTTATGTTCTGAATCCCCCCCCCCCCCATGTCGAAAAGAATTCTCCTTGTCGTGAAATAAACATGAAAAAGATAAAAGGAGCGAAGCTGGTTTGATCCTGTAGCATCACCCAAAACGTCGCCGGTCAAAATATCCCTGGAAACCCCGCAACCTGTTGTTGCACACCAAAGTACAAAATTAAGCTGTTGTGGCCAAAACCCAATGTGTGGGCCGCCAAGCCATTTTCTGGCAACTTTTGATGTTCTGAATGTGATCTGTGTGTCTTTAAAAATCTGCCTGTATTGTGTTGTGAAAAAGTCTGTGGGTGTGACGTAAAGTTTTTGCAAACCATTCAGCTTTTCGCCAATGTGCGATTGAATTTTTTCTGTGAAATCGACTGCTGGGATTATCTGCGGCGGACGCCCTGAAACATCTGAAAGCTGGAATGGAAACCCGCTGTTTCGTAGCATTCCCAGTGCCTCCTTCATTGCTTGAGACCAATATTTTTTGTCTGAACCGAAAACGCTTTTTAGCTAATCTGGCCCGGCTTTGAAATAAATTTCAGCTGTTGCCTTATGATTATCGGTAAAGTCAGTTTGCGCGACAAATTTGCTCATGTTGGCGTTCGGGAATTTCGCAAGAAAAGAGGCCCAGGCCTTGTCTTTTGCATTTTTAGAAATTTGACGGGCCTCTGGTGTTTGGATCCACTGCAAAAGATTTGCCATCTTATGAAAGGGGTGATATTTTCAATTGAATGTTAATGTGCGCTTTAATAAATGGTTGTGATCACCATTTCCACAACTGAAAACCCCTGTACCGTCTTTTTTGACAAGCCGGTTCCGAAAGCCGATTATGTCCGCCTTATTTCCTGCTCGTTTTGCAATTCTTGGCTTGATTTGAAACAGGCTGGGACAATTTGATTTTTAAATGCCCATGATCAAATTGTTTCCGCAAAAGGGTTTCCTCGAGGGAATTACACCCCCAAAGGTCTGGCAAAAACTCTTAACTCAGTTTTTACAAAACTCAATGCCAAAGTAATTGCCGAGGCGAATAGTCCCACTGGCGCTGTTGTGATCAAAAACCCTGAAAATAACAGACTTCAGTTTTCACAAAATTTGATGGATTTTCTTGACGTCACCTGGCGCATTGAGACAGACAAATTTATTTCAAAGCTCAACGTGCCAAGTGTATTCTTTGTGTACTGCGATTTGGTCGACCGGGACCAAAATTTGTTGAATGGGGAAAAAACAAACCTGCTTGCCAGGTTTGACATTGTGAGGAAGGCTTTCGAAAAAATAAACTATCGTGCGCCTGAACATCAAGCCTTTCGCGCCGCTTCGACGGGCGAACATGGGCACAGTGTGTCGCTTTCAGTCAAAGATGAAAATGAAGAACTGTTTGATTTTCGCCGACAAAAGCTTTACTTTGAGTTGATAATAATTAAAAGAAAAAATTCCAACTATTTATACACCATGCCGGATGAGGATGTCTTGCTATTTGCCACTAAGGCATCTGCTCCACCCGAAAGTGTTGCAGAACAGCAGTATACGCAGCTCTATCCAAATCTTCCCAATGCCGAAACTTTCGGATGACTGAACTCAGCAAAATTGAGAAACGTATTTCCAATGAAGCGGAGCACTACAGAGTTGTGCTAAAAAATTACAAAAAGGCTCTAAAGGCCTGCAGCTATGCTGTTGCCGGTCTTGGAGTTGCAACAAGGGCTCTGTCTTCAGGAGCGGTCGCCTCTGCACTGACAGGCGTTGGAGTCGAGGTCAGCGTTCCTCTCGGTGTTGTGGGGGGTGTTTGCGGTGCGGTCTCCACCGTTTTGACTGGTGTTAACAAACGGCTTGAAACGAAGGGTAACAAGCACAGCAGACTGAGTGCTTTGGCCGTTGCAAAGCATGACACAATAAATACCTTTGTTTCCAAGGCACTTGATGATAATCGGGTTACGGACATGCTACACATGAAATGAAAAGCTATGCCCAAATGAAAGAGGCTTTGCATGGAAAATTCGCAATAAAACAGCCCGTTTCGACGCCTCCACATTTTAACAAAATAAGGGAGGAGGTTCGCGAGGAGTTCAGAAAAAAAATCACAGCGAGCGCAGTTTTGAACTAAAATTTGAGGGAAAAAATGTGAGATCCTTTCTAAATCTCGTGAAAAATGTAAATTAAATAAAAAGCCGATGTGAATAAATTACATCTTCTGGGACAGAATGATTACTCTGTTCCATGCTATTTTATGTTTGTTCCTTGAGCTTTCAACGCCTGTTTGGCAAAAAGAGGTAAGACAAATTACCTTTGAATTTGTTAAATGAAAGATGCAGAAAAAAGGAAAACTGGTGGCCACCAGACCTCTTTGCAGAATTGTTTACATTCCTGATGGCTAACATTCCTTTGGGCTTGAAAAAAGTTAAGCCTTCAGGAATGTACATTGAAACAAAAGATGTGGGTTACGCATACGAGCAAAAGCAAAGCCTTTTTGAACTCCGTATATACAATGGACTCCAAAAAGTGATGATGTAATTTGATGACTCATTCAAAAGGGAAATCCCCTATCAAAGTTCCTGTCACTTATGGTAATTCCTTTCGGGTGAAAGATCGAACAAAGTTGAATATTTAAATATATAATATTTAAATATATAATAAACCAAGAAAGATCATGGAGGGCCTTTACAGTGTGAAGAAAAAAAAGAAAACCCCGAATTTTCGGGGCACAATAAAATTTAAAATAACAACAAATGGAAGGAAAATTGTAACGGCGAAATGTAAAAGCTGTGGTATAACAAAAACCAGCTTTATGTAACGCCGTCGCCGCAGCTTCACAAAAATATTTTGAAAGCTCTCAGAACTCGGAAATCCTTTCGGCTTTCACCAAAATTTCAAAAAGTCTTCTTCATAGTCTTCACGAATAAACCAAGGTGGTTCGATATAGTGTTTTTTGTCCCCATTTTTTTGGACATAAGTCACAAAGCCCATTTAAGTTACAAGGGCTATATTTACTTGCAACTAATGTTCTTGTAATTCGTTCCTTTTTGTCGCATACAGGAGCTTCGCGAATAACTTAATTAACCATATCCCATCCCAGAGCGTTTTGCTCTCTCATTTTAATGGCAATGTACTCCATTGATACCATTTCATTACCATTCTCTAAAATATTTTTCTATTGAGGTTCCCAGAACGTTTGGTTGGAAGGTTTCCTCTGTACTAGCCAATTATCGTTTTGTTTCTTAATAATTGTACATCTCTCTAAAAAGAAAACATGTTTTAAAAAAACGTTCATAAAAATCTATATCTACATTATTATCATTTTTAAAAAAGATATTCATCGATTTTTTTTAATCATAAACCGATCTTTAAGGGTGAAATGATATTAACCCAGAACAAAAAATTCTTGAACTTTTTCATAATCTATATCTACATTATTATCAATTATACAAAAGTGTTCATCGAATTTTTGTGAATCATAAGCCTATCTTTAAGGGTTACATTATATTTAGCCGGAGCAAAAATTTCTTTAAATTTTTTTATGAACTCTACCCCAACCCATTTCTTCCCTTTCTTTAATATTATTTTTTATTACCTGTTTAAGTATGTGCTCACATAGCAAGTAGTTGCCAGTGATCTCTGGTGGAAGTATTTTCATAATACCCAGTTGCCATAACTCTCTAATAGAGAGCCCTTCGGGGACGGCTTGGTCGTAGAAGTCGTTGAGGACTTCTTTCCCAATGCGTGCAGCGGCCATGCCTTTGTGTACCCTTCACACGCTTTTCTCTAAAGGGGGTGCGGTGTGGATCCAATTGTATCGGGGCTGCCTGGTGCCGGGGTATATAAAAGAGGTTTTTCGTTCTGACCCATTTGTTGTCGTTGCTTGTGTTTTACCTGTGCTATATACACACATGTAAGGTGTGGGTTCCTGATTCACCTTGCCACTCGTTGACCGAGGAGCGAAGTGACCAGGTTTAGAGTGGCAAATTGGATCAGAACCCCCACCTTACATGTGTGTCGAAGAACTGGGACTTGGATCAGGAGTGGCGCTGACTGAATATTGGGTAGTTAAAGGAAGACGCGTCGTACGTATCATCAAGCTTGTCCCGATTACCGACAACGCTTATCTTTGAAGACTACAGGTCAAATAATAACTCCCTTACCAAAGCCAAGAGTGACATGCGCTCTTTGACCGTTCGAACGAGTTGGAATTGACTATACAGGGCCTTTTCTGTCAAAACAAGGGCGCAGAAAGACGAAGGCGATACGATGCCTTTTCACTTACCTTGCAACGCGAGCGATACCTTTGGAAATGAAGTACTCCCTTAACACTGATGCGTTCATAAATGCTTTCACCCGGACAACAGCGTGAAGGGGGATGCCAATCTACGTCATTACAGGCAACGGTGCCAACTTTGTAGGAGCGGGGTGAGAACTAAGAAAGCTCGTTGAACCCTCGATCGAGAAAAGATAGCTTGTGACACCGCAGTCTATGGACGTAACGACTGGAAATTCAACCCTCCATGTGCTCTCCACTTTGAAGGCGTCTTCGAAGCCATGGTAAGAAGCGCGAAGAAAGCCATCCAAGCTATTCTTGGAAACGCAGATGCCACAGACGAAGAGCTGCACAACGGCTATTACTGGAGCGGAACGCTTAGTAAATTCAAGACCTATAACGTACGTTAGCGCTGATCACAACGACATGTGCCCATTTACTCCGAACCACTTCATTTTTGGACAGGTCGGTGGTTTATTTGCCCCTGAAGCACTTTCAGAGGAGGTTCACAACCCAAGGAAGCGTTGGCGACGTGTTCAACAGCTACTGAGCCAGTTTTGGAAACGATGAAGAAGGGAATTCCTCGACAGTCTAAATGGTGGGAAAAAGTAGATCCATCCCAAGCACAACCTGAAGCAGGGTGATGTAGTACTAGCACTTGAGCCCAGCGCAAAGCGGGGACAATGGTCCCTGGGATGGGTGGTGGATGCGTACGCTAGCGACGATGGCTTTGTCAGAGTTCTAAATGTCAAAGTGGACAACAAGGAGTTCTTACGTCCAGTCCACCGCTTATGCCCACTGGAATATATCCCAGACGATGGATAAAGTTGCAGTGAACATTAGAAGTTAATCTCATTTTAAAGAAGTCACTGTTGATGTTGCCAGTTTTATTTACGTAACAGAGGACTTTCTTTGTATCCTTAAAGTTGTTTTCTTCATCGTTTAGCGAATGCCTTGCATTCGGGAGGGGGATGTTAAAGAAGCATTTACGAAATGTACCTATTTTGTTGGCAAATCACTCGTTTTCCAGCCTTTTTGTGGATTTGCCGCTGAGAACCGCGGCCGCTGGTACTTTTTCCTCCGAGCGGCCATCTTGGTTTTTGTAATGTTATGAAGTTAACAATAAATTGTTTGACTCCTGGGCTAATTGACAACGAATCAGTTTTTACTCGACTGTTCTGATATCGAGAACAGAGACCACAAGTTATCCCGATAAATTCAATTCTTGTGTCACAATGAGTGAACTGGAAAAACTTGTCTGACGCGTCAGACAGATGGTTGATGAGCAAAACATAATTTCGAATTTCAATGGTATAAAGCAAACAAAAAGATCTTGGGGTGTAAAATTAACATTTTTCTAACGCGTTAGACAGTTTCCCACGCGTTAGAAAATAAACCAATCAAATGATTAGACAAATTTTACAACAATTTTCAGGAAAATCTCTGAAAATTCTACAGTTTGGGTAAAATTCTGTTTCCAATGAAAAATCTTCAAATTTTACCCGATGCGTAACACAAACATTCTGTTATTTAATATTTGTATTGAATAACAAAAATTACCCACAGCATTTAATTTCAAACCAATAAAAAACAAAGAGACGCGTCTTGCACAAAATTAACTAAAAAATGAAGAAAAGGCGCGTCTTACGTACGAATAAGTGATGAACGCTTTTGTTTATTCCGTACGATCCAAACCGAACAACGCAATTCAACCCGTAGTGTGTAACATTCGCCCCCGAATAGGATGCTGCCCAGCCACAGATTATAGTGGAAACCCGACAGCGTTTCGGCGGTTTCCTTCTTCCGGGATGCATAAACGAGTTTATCCTCGACTCGGTGTTAATTGCCGTAGTGGGTTTTTGGAGTGCCCTACACATTTTCTATGTTAATTTTTTTAAAATTAATTTTCACCAAAATGGGCTTCAGTACAGTAGTATGTTTTGATGGGTTATGGGTTGCATTTTCTTCCTTTTTTCCTCTTATTTGCTGATCATTTTTTTCTTTTCTCCTATTTTAAACTCATTTTTTTTAATTTCCCTCTTATTTTGTGACAGCTAAATTTGACCAGAAAATAAGAGGGGGAAGGGAAAACTGCGTCCCAAAATCAGTCAAAACATACTCCTCCAGCCAAAAGAAATGGCCCAGATTTAGAAGTATAATTGTTTAATATTTTCCCTTTGCCCTCTCACTGCTTTGATGTTGCTTATGTACCGTAAATAGCTTTACTGTGGTGAGTATTGATGTATTTGTAATGCAACTTGTGTATTGCAGAATTAGAATTGCATTGTAAGTAGCATAGACGTACTGCAATTTTTTTGCATCCTTTTTTTTTTCCACAACAAATATTAACATTCATATTGTAGTATTTAGAACAAATATGAACATACATAAAAGTAATACATCAGTTTCGTGAGGGGTTATTTTTAAAGCGGGGCCATTTCTTTAGAAACAAGTTTGAGTCGTTATTGTTTAATGCAGTTGGCTTTTCAATTTCCATTAAGTTCATAAGTAGTTGTATATACACCTGCAACTTAGGACGCTTGTTCACAAATCTGCACGTCTGTATGTAATGTCTAGCTATAAGGAGTAGGTGATGAAAGAGAACATCTTTTACATTGTCAATGAGACCAAAACAGAGAGTCAAAGAAGAAGAAACATTTTCTAAGTCTTTGAAGTTTTGAGAGATCCACGCGAAGATGCTCTTCCAGAAGTTCTGTGTGTGTTTACAAGTCCAAAATAGATGAAAGAGAGTTTCCTCGCCGAAGGAGCAGGAATCTCTTTGTTTAACACCTGTCTTTTACAGAAAGTCAGTGGTGGCGATTTGTCTGTAAAGTAATTTAAATTGGAAAACTCTAAGCTTGTACACAACGATGATAAGCAATACGTATTTTTCCAATTTACTGTCATATTAAGATTGCTAAGTATGTCACTACCTTCCAACCACTCTCCCTGACGTTTTGATGGTATAGAAGCGTTTTTGTTTATTAGACATTCATAATTTTTTTTTGGAAACTTTGTTGTGAGACATATATATGTAAATACCTTCGAAGCCATGAAAGCCGTAGAACAATATACTCAAGAAACCATGCAAACACAGTTTGCCACTCAGCTTTCGACACACATCTCTATTGAAAGAAAATGTTTTTGCCCCGAGTCGGAATCGAACCGACGTTCCCCAGTTACCAGTCGGGCGTGATAACCACTACACTACCGGAGCAACCACGCTGGCAACGCGGCCACTTTAGAAAGTGAGTAGTATCGCACGTCGGCCATTCCTCGGAACATTTTTCTTTCGAGACTTTTGTATGTTTCCTGGCTTCTAAATTCCCTGAACGGGAATTAGAAATATATCTATGTAAATACCTTCGAAGCCATGAAAGCCGTAGAACAATATACTCAAGGAACCATGCAAACACAGTTTGCCACTCAGCTTTCGACACACATCTCTATTGAAAGAAAAACGTTTTGCCCCGAGTCGGAATCGAACCGACGTTCCCCAGTTACCAGTCGGGCGTGATAACCACTACACTACCGGAGCAACCACGCTGGCAACGCGGCCACTTTAGAAAGCGAGTAGTATCGCACGTCGGCCATTCCTCGGAACATTTGCCAGCGTGGTTGCTCTGGTAGTGTAGTGGTTATCACGCCCGACTGGTAACTGGGGAACGTCGGTTCGATTCCGACTCGGGGCAAAAAGTTTTTCTTTCAATAGAGATGTGTGTCGAAAGCTGAGTGGCAAACTGTGTTTGCATGGTTCCTTGAGTATATTGTTCTACGGCTTTCATGGCTTCGAAGGTATTTCCATATATATATATATTTCTAATTCCCGTCCAGGGAATTTAGAAGCCAGGAAACATACAAAAGTCTCGAAAGAAAAATGTTCCGAGGAATGGCCGACGTGCGATACTACTCACTTTCTAAAGTGGCCGCGTTGCCAGCGTGGTTGCTCCGGTAGTGTAGTGGTTATCACGCCCGACTGGTAACTGGGGAACGTCGGTTCGATTCCGACTCGGGGCAAAAAGTTTTTCTTTCAATGGAGATGTGTGTCGAAAGCTGAGTGGCAAACTGTGTTTGCATGGTTCCTTGAGTATATTGTTGTGAGACAGAAGGCTGTCAACTGGATCCTTTGCGGGTGTTGGGTTATGATACAAGCTGTAATGTGTACTTTTTTGAAATGCACTACAGCAGATATCACTTCATAATATTCGAGATAGTTGGTTTTGATTCTAAATTTATCTATAAAGTCGTCGTAGCTTAGAAACTTTTGGTCGTTATCTAACAGATCTCTAACCTCCTTTATCCCCGCGCTAAGCCATGACCTGTAAAAGAATGGGCGATTTTGGATTCTAATTTGAAAGTCGTACCATATATCTACATGCAGAGGAAAAATCTAGGTTCTCGACTTTGTAGTTAAATTTGGTCCAGCACTGTATGATTTCTTTCCAGAAAGGGTCTTCGAGATTTAGTAGTGTATTATCCTTCTGTTTCAAATTGCATCGGAACAATAGTTTGCCTCCGTACTTCCCTAAGTAATGGTCAAAAAAAAAAGTTTCCATTTCCCTTTATTTTCGTCATTCAGATACACTTGGATCAACTTCATTTTCAAGGATGCATTGAAGCTATAAATATCTAACATCTTAAGTCCTCCATTCTCGTAATTATTTATCATTGTCGTCCTTTTGATTTTATCGCCCTTACCGTCTCAAAGGAAATTATACAATATGGAGTCTTGAGTATGTCAGGGGGTGTTGGAAGAGACGACAATATGTAGACAGTTTGTGATACGGCCAGAGCTTTTATGATTGTAATTTTTCCCGAGGGTCAGCCTTCTAGCCGACCAGTTGTCTAAGATACTCTTTATTTTCTCAATTTTCGCAATAAACTTAAAATTAGGAGAACTATCTTCCAAAGTCGAAAACCAAACTCCCAAGGCGAAGAACTTCCTGTTAGCCCTAGTTATTGGTTTATTTGAAGGCAAGATGATATTCGAACTTTGAGAGCTGCCAATCCAGAGAGCTTCAGTTTTTTCATAGTTGACTTTCAAAGCAGAGATCTCAACGGGAGGATTTGGAGCCATCCAAAATCATAGTCTTGTAACCTGCGTATTCATTAAATTATTCCACGGACCTCTTTATGTTATTGCATTACCTTAGTATTTCAGCACATAAAATAAATAAATGTGGGGAGAGGGGGCATCCCTGTCTCACACCGCGACTTAAGCTTAAAAAGTCCGAAGACCAACCATTGTTCAGAACACAGCTGCTGATATCGGCATAAAATACTTTTACCTAAGAAACCAGAGAAGTTCAAAATTATAATACTTCAGAGTTTTTGGTCTATAAAGGACCACTCAATACTATCGAAGGCTTTTTCGAAGGGAACAAAATAGTAGGAGAGCAGGTATCTTTTCTGTATTTGTGTAATCGATTATACTATCAATTAATCTGATGTTTCTCCAATGAATTGGCCTTTTAAAAAACACGTTTGATAGCTGTTAATTATCTTTGGTAAGACCCTTCGAGCTCTACTTGCTATCGACTTGGCAGCTATTTTGTAATCGAAGTTAAACAGAGTGATAGGCCTCCAGGTTTTTAAGAAATTGGCCGGTTTGGGGTTTTTTGGTATGAGAGCAATCAATCCTCTTCTTTGGGTAATCAATAAATGACCTTTTGTATATGGACAATTGAATGCGTTTAATAGATGCTGGTTGATGTCATTCCAGGAAACTTTATAAAGTTCGGCTAGGAGGCCGTCGCTTCCGGGACACTTGTTTGATTCCATCGATTCCAAACTTTACAACATTCACAGGCTGTCAGGAAGCCTTCACACTGTTTTTCCTCTTGCTCGTTTAGGTTAAGAGTATTTCCCGTCTGGGAAAAAAATATCTTTCCTTCCTTTGTGTCGGGTTGCGTTCTAGCCGAAGATGAAAGGCTCTAGTAGAAGGATCTAGAATCTCGCTAGTAGTCTTGACGACCTTATCATTTGCTAATGTAAGGTGTTTGATGGTCTTTTTATTAAACTGTCGCTTTTCTAAGTCTAGAAAGTATTACATAGTCTTCGTGTAACAGTAAAGAGGTGTTCAGTTTCCAAGCCAAGTCGGCAGTGTATGTCAGGTTTTCTTCTCCCCTAGGTGAATCTTTTAGCTTCTGGATTAAGCCAACGCCAGATGTCTATTTCATTTCATTTTATTGTTTTCTTCATTCAGATTATGTTAAGGATTACTTTAGTATGAGATCCAATAGATTTGAAATGTGCTTGACCTCTTTTAACGAGTTGATGTGGGTTACCGGTCTTCCATCTTTTTCGGTCTTTTTGGACATCAAGACTAGATCAAGGTTTCCCCCAAGAACTACCTCGCTAAAGTCAAAACGGAGGAGTTGATTTAGAACGTTTTGGAAAATTACAGGCTGGTCTTTGTTCGGTGCATATATATTTACTAAGGTTAAGATCCTACTTTCTTATTTCATAATGAACTTTCCCTCTGGATCGGAAAAGGTTGAAGGTTGAAGTCATTATTAAAAAGCACACACACACACACACACACACACACACACACACACACACACACACACACACACACACTCCGGCGCTGGCGCTGGAAAAGCTGCTGAATTAATACGGCGGAATACCCCACTCTGTGGACCATGTGTTTTTTTTTTCTGTGGACCATATGTGCTTTTTGTCTTTTGTACAATGAACTTCTTATAAGATATAAATGGCATATTTCTTCATCTTTTGCCAACGGAAGGTCTCACGCCTTTTCATGGTGTTCGACAAACCCCTCACATTTTGTTGAAGACAAAGCAATTGTAAAGCATAGAGTTGTTTCAAATACCATAGCAAGAAATGAGGGACACGCGTGCGCAGTTCGTAGCGATATTTAAAAAAAGCACTAAAAGTAGTCGAGCATAAATAGAGAGACTTAAATGAATAAAATCTAACTTTGCAAGTCCGTGCGGGAATCAGAATCATCTCACCAAAGAAAGAGAGTAATCGACACCTTTCTAGACTACTCTGCAGTGACTCCGCCCCTTCATGTCTCTCATTTCTTGCCATGCGCTTAGAATTTGTATGACTAAGCTCCAGCTTGCATAAAAATAAAGAAAATAAATATCTCCACCGAAAACAAACTGATACATTGAAGCTAAAACAAACAAATAAAACCAGTAAAACATTAAAAATCCGTTGGTTGGGTCAATTGACGTCAAGGGGCACTCGGTTTGATACGGCAGAAGCAGCCGTACGTTTTCGTGACTATGGAAGCGGAATATTTAGATTAAATGCGTCACTTAAGCATGTACACTAGATTGAGAAGGCTAAGTTCTTCGGGAATATTGCTTATGTTGTAAATAACATTGTTAACGATCAGCTTTCTATCAACAACGTTTGCACTCAAACCTCGCTCCTTTGCTTGGAACATCGCTTTAATTAATACTTTTCTTTCTTGTTGTATCGTTCTTGCATAATACTGGGTTATATTCTTTGATTGCACCTGACATCACGGGGGCCATGTTAGTGGAACGACCAACAGCGAAAAAGTCGTTTGGGAATTTGACTCTATTTTTGTGCAAACCTTCAGCTACTTTTTTTTCTATTGTTTTGGCACGATATGGCCGTCTTATCACGTGAGTGCAATCAAAGAATATACGTTCTTTGCTCTTGATGAATCCTTTAACCTGTTTCTTGCTCTAAAAAAGTGTCTCTCTATCTTTTCTGTTGAGGAGGCGTACAATGATTGGCCTGGGAAAGGTTTTGGAGGCGTCTTCTGAGCGCAGTTTCCCAAGACGATGAACTGCGTGGAGGTAATTATCTTCAACATTGATGTTCATGTCATTTTCTATCATGCCATATACTATCTCCATGCAATTTTCGTCACTGCATTCAGGTAGATTCATAAATCGAAGGTTCTTACGCCTAGAGTAGTTCTCCAAAGCGATAATTTTCTACTTTTCTTCATGTGCCCTTGATTTTATATTTTCAGTTTCCGCTTGTTGGTTTACTTTGAGCAGGTCTAGACAGCTGTTGGCGATGAGAGTCGAGGCTCTGTTGGCGTGTTTTCTTGTAGTCGTTGTTGGTTTTCGCGTCTTCTTGAATATCGTTAGTTGAATCCCAAGCCGCCTCTAGAGATTTTTCTACGTCTCGCAAGGACTTCTTCACACCTTCAAGTTCTTACTTCATGTCGTGTCTCAAGACAGAGATTTCCGATGTCAGGTTTCCGAAATGCTCTTGCATTTGGTTATCTAAACGGGAGAGTTTGTCCATAATTTGCTGAAAGTGCTCCACGTTAAGGGCCTCAGACTGTTCGTTGTCTTCCATCACAGCGCTCCTAGAGCGACGATTTCTTTTGGGCGACGGCGGCTGCTGTAAAGATGAACTTGATGACCTGTTTTTTCGCTCTTTTCTTTTATAGGCTGATCTACCGTAAGGTTTTGGCTTCGATTTTTAATAACCACGACATTAATATAAAATAGTTAAGCGAAAAATGAACGTTAGGCGTACTCCCGTCCAAAGATTTACGCAGCGACAGTGACAAGACGTACTGTAATTAATTTTAAATTTTAGTCCTCTAATCAGTACAATTATTTTTAGTCCCATTCTTGTGTACGTGTGCAGCATTGTACTGTATTGTTTTGTGTGGTATTAGATAGATAGATAGATAGATAGATAGATAGATAGATAGATAGATACATTTTTTCCGATCTCAGTCCTCACAGGAGGCGGACCTTGTCCTTAAAAAAAGATCCTCTAAACGCTGGCTTCAAGAATAACATACGTAGTTCCGATAAATACCCACTCAATCGGATGAAACTTATCCTTCGGTCACCCTTTCGAGACTTTTTTTTTTATTTCAAACAGCTTTCGCATGCCATTTCGATGGGCATTCCTCAAGTAAAGTTGAGCAAGCGACTTGGTTCCATTCCTACTAGTATTAATTCATTTTCCTCGCGGTTGTCATCTCCCGGTTGCTCTTCCTCTGAAGAATATTCTGGCTCAGGATTAAACGCTGCATTTGTTCAATGAAAACATCAAAACAACAACATAACTGGCAGAAGATTTGGCGAGATAGGAAGCCGAAAACGTCATCAATCCCATAGTTCATTGCGTATTCCAAGATGGTGAACACCGGTGAACTCGCAAGGCTAAAAGGGCGCAATTCGAAGCCACTTTTCGATAAAATGGTTGCGAGCTATATGGTTTTTAACATTGATCTGGGTTCTGTGAGACGTTTGAAGCAATTGAGGTATTAATGTGATAACGACATTGGTTCCCCTTAAGATTTTCATTACCTCAGATGCAATTCTTACTTGCAACGAGTTCCATATGAACGCGTGAAGATTAAAGAGCACAGCAGACCGGTAAGAGTTCATTTACGCTCTCCCCGAGGACACTTTTAGTTTCAAAAGTTCCCTTTTCCCACTACATGCATTCGAAGAGTTGAAAAAACGACTGTCTAGCGCAGAGACTTTGGGGTGTTTTGACAAGGATTCCCCGACGCAAGTAACTACTGATGCCAGCGAATTTAAGCTCGGGCCAGTTCTGACACAGACACACAAACATTGTCCGAGAATGATCAGTTACGCAAGCCTTAGTCTGACATACACAGAACGGAGATATTCGCAGACAGACAAGGAGGCACTCGCACTCATATGGGCTTGTGAGAAGTTTGACTCCTACATTTATGGAACACGATTTGAACTTGTCACTGACCACAAGCCATTAGAGGTAATCAAGACCATGCGCACGCATCGAGAGATGGGTCCTGAGGATGGAGCTATACAAGTTTGAAGTGAGATACCAACCGTGACCAAAGAACATCGCTGACTCGTTATCAAGATTGGTGAGCAGTGAAGAGAGTGGAAGGAAAAATTTAAAATAAGTGGAGGTATATGTACCATTTGTACCAGTATCAGCCACACCCAGTGCAATGACAGCTTGTGAGGTAGAAGAGACATCGCCCGAAGATTAAGAACTCTCAGCAGTCAGAAAGTACATCAACGGAAAGCCATGGGATCAACTAGTCTACAAACAATACCATCCATGTAGCGGTTAGTTTTGCACGATTGGACAGTTGATACTCGGCGGGGGGGGGGGGGGGGGGGGCAAGAATCATCATTCCGTAGAAACTCAGACCGAGAATGCTGTCCCTCGCTCATGAAGGCCATTTCGGCATCGTCATCAGAGTATGGTGGCCTGGGATGGAGAAAGATGCTGAAAAATAATGAAAAACCTCTTACGGGTGTCAATTCTTGGTTTACAACCACGTGACAGGGCGGCCATGTTGGAGCTCAAAACAATAGAAATTTTTTCGAAGAGTTTACATAAAAATAGAATTTAGTTCCCAGCGGAGAGACCATTGTTCTTGACCTCCAACATGGCTGCCATGACGTCACATGCAAACCAGCAATTGGTTAGTCGCCGCAGTCCCCCAGAACATATCAGAGCAGCAGCACAACCAAACGGACCATGGAGAGATTTGGCTGTCGATCTCCAACGACCCTTACCAACTAGCGAGTCCGTTCTGGTGTAGCTGTTACTACCAGGTTGAGTCACTTTCAAGATTATCTCAAGCTTAGAGGGAATATTCGCTAGACACGGCCTACTAGAGAGTCTTAAATCAAATAATGGTCCACAGTTCATTGCGACAGAATTTGCAGAATACATCGAGCAGCAGGGTATCAGAACCACAAAGTTACAGCGAAATTGCCCCAGGCAAATGGCGAAGTGGAGCGTCAAAACAGCTCCCTGCTAAAACTGTTCAAGATTGCTCATGCTGAGAAGAGGAATTGGAAGAGAGAACTGATCACGTACCTCGAAGCTTACCGAAGCATGTCACACTCAACGACAGGGGTAACCCCAGCTGAATTGCTCTTTGGCTACAGAATGCGTACTAAGCTTCCAGAGCTGAGTGAAGTACATGTAGAACAAGAAGTCCCTGATAGAGACAGCGAACAGAAGAGCAGGAGCAAAACCTATGCAGACACAAGTGGAGGTAGAACAGCTTCGATCATTCTTGATTTGATTTGACAAGGAGAGGTGCATACTTAGAAGTACTTCCGGGTAAACAGGTTCTGGCACAGAAGGCGAAAAGGGACACGCTCTCAACTCGCTTCAACCCGACCCCGTACACAGTCCTGAGCAAACACGGCAACAGGTTTGCTGTACAATCCCGAAAAGGAGTCCAGTACTCACGCAGTACCTCACATGTCAAGAAACTACTACAGAACATTGACACACCAGAAACACAGAAGCAGGAGGAACCCGGCCAAAAACAAAATGCAGTGCTGGAACCAAGTGCTATTCAACCTAGAGTGTCAAGTGCTGTTGAGCCCAGAGTTCCAATTGCTCCTGAACCCGAAGTCCCAGTCAGGGGATCTAAGAGGCCCAGAGAGGCATTAAGTTATCTCGAGGACTACTTTAATGAACTCTCAAAGACAGTCACAGTAGTAATGTGGGAGAAGCATTGAGACATTATCTTTGTTGACATAAAGAGATGAATTTGAAAAGTCAACTGCTATTTAAAAGGGGAGGGATAAAGTGTTTTAAAACCTAGATCCCCTCGTTAGGGCAAGAACGCGTGACTGTTGTAGTGAGAGAGCAGGAGCTGCGATGGTGGAATTAAATGTTTACAGTTTGGTTTAATCCGGTCGAAAACGTCCTTGTTCCGACTAGCTCAGTCCACAACTCGCGTGAAGATTAAAGAGCACAGCAGACGGGCAAGAGTTCCTTTACACGCTCCCCGAGGATACTTTTTAGTTTCAAAAGTTCCGTTTCAGCACTAAACAAAAGAGTTACTTACAGCGTCTGAAGCTGGGTGTTGTAATCAAAAACTCCTGTGGGAACTTCCTCCAGCTGGTTCTTATTTAAGTACCTACCAAGAATCAACGGTCATTATGACGTAATTGTTTAAAATGCATTTACTATATCTGTCTCTATTAGCCGCAATTGAAATGATTACTTGTTCTTCACTGTCTTTGTTTTTGTTTGTTCTATTTCTCGTTAATATTTGCATCAAAAAATGCTTAATATCAACACCTAAGATATTCATGAATAACGAATATATCTGTAACTAACGCTCCTACACATATCGGTTCGTCTCAGAATACCGTCAATGATCTAATAAACGCTCGGGGCGGCTATTAAATTTTAGGACCCTGGGGGTGGCGTTAACTAGATATGCGGCGTTTAGAGAGAGGCGTTTATCTAACTTAAACTCGCTGTCAAAGTTTGAGGGAAACGTCGTTCGTGGGTCTCGTCGTTCCTTGATGTTACCGAGCCAGGACAAACCGATAGAAAGTGTCTGACATATTGAGTACAGAAATTAAGAAGATGCAAAAGCAGTGTACCTCCTTGGAACCTGAGCAAGAAAAGCAAGAAAACTAAATAAATTGCGTGTTTTTTCTCTATGCAGTGTTTTTTTGGTTTTTGATGCGATTCTCGGGGGAGGGCGGGGTCTATTAGTCACGGAGCGTTTATTAGAGGGGAGCTTTACACCTCAGCGGGAGCGTTTATTAGATACGAGGCGTTTTTTTTTTAGAGTGGGCGCCTAGTAGATCATGTACGGCAACCCATTTTACAATTGCTCATTCAGTTAACTCGCCGATGAATCGAAAAGAGGCTGGCGGTGACCTTGTTTTGATACAGACCTCATTGCTTTTCTCATTTAAATCATGTTCTTATGATAAGTAGTCCTCATTTGCAAACCAAGGTTTGTATCAAAACAAGGTCACCGTCAGCCTCACTTCCAGTCCGAGGCCAGGTCACTGAACACACAACTGTAAAATGGGATATTAGGTGCGTGTTTCTCGAGAGTATCCTTGACACAACAGCGACTCCTTCGCATACGTATTTTGCCAAAATAGATGTTCAATACCATATTTCCCAGTATGCAGTTGCTCCAAACATCCCTATGAAAGCGAGACCTGCCGCATACTATTTGTTGTGAAAACAAGAAATTCTCAAAGAATTTGTAAGCGGCCTTTTTGACCATCCGAGCCAGATCAATAATTCAATGTTTGTTGAAGTTTGCATGACAGACGATTCGTGAGTCCGAATGATAAAGACGTTTAAATTTCAATGGTTTAGTGCGTTCTCTTCGTACTATAGCAGTGCGGCCCGTGGTTCAATTCCCCACATCATCAAGTTTTTTTTCTTTGATCTGTTTTTTTTTTTTTTTTCTATTCCTTTTCACTTGATTTTCTTTTTCCTTTTGTCATCGCTTAAATTGTAAGCTGGTTTTGCAATTTAACACGGAAAAATGGTGAACCGATTCTATGGATATTCGCTACTCGAAATACCAACGCCAACTTCCGATTTAGCTTGACAAAACACTGGCACTTCGATTTAAAAATTTGAAAGAAAGCGAAGAATTTGGTATAAACCGGCGTCTTAGATCCGTTGACCAGTTTCTCGAAGATAACCGAAAAAGAAAAGCTACACGCGTTGTTCGTTTGACTTCCGGTATTGCACCATCACTACTACTTAGTCCACCACTCGGTCAATACTTGTTTAGCATCAAAAACCGGGTCAGGAAACGCTCTAATAAATTCGGTTTCTATAAGAGGTACGTTGGAGGAATTCAATTCTGACTAAACATTTCTTTTAGAAAGGCTTTCGCGATTTCTTACTCTGAACCCTAAATAAATATTTTTGTTCAAGAGCCTTTCAATTTGCGTGAATTAGTCGACCGTGAACTAACACGAAACATCGCTTCGTATTTTATGGCCCCTTCTTTTTCTTAACAATAGCGAACAGTTCAATCTTGAAATACACAATAGTTTGCTCTCTCTTGTGGTGTAAAAATTAATCCTTAACAAGAAAATACAAGGTGAGTACGATACTTTTCAAGTTCAGGTGAAGTTGTATACCAACTTGTATACCGGAAACGCATTTAAAGCCGTGGTCGTATGCTGAAATTGCTACTCACTCGTAGAGAAATGGCAGTTTTATTTTACGGTCAACGCAAAAATGGTTTCGGAATTCGAATAGCGCAAAGATATAAAAATTATTTTAAAGCGATAAGTATAAAGCGAGATACAAATTTTTATGCACCCAACAAATTTCACTGAAAAATTTAATGAGATGTTGGAGGTTACGCTAATTTTAACACGTCCAAAAATAACTTGTTTTGAATATTTAATAAGCTGTTTGCGGTTTATCTACGCATGAAAGTATAAAAGTTAGCTAATTCGTAACGAATTGTTACACCTGAAGTATATAACAGGTAAAAAAATGTTATCTATTTGTCTAACGTGTATTCGGCGTTAAACAAATTATTTTTAAGATCTTTAATATTCTTTGCGTGTTTTGTGCGGTTTGGTTTATCAAGCTATAACTTAATTTTTCTTGCGATTCAGTCAAACCTTTTCAATATGTTGCTGAAAACCGATCAAAAGAAACGCTCTCTATTAAATTCCTTTGCTATGAATGTATATTGAAGTAATTCAATTCCGGCTAAACATTTCTTTTGGAAAGGCTTTAACGATTCGTGACTTTGGTGACCACTCACGTTAATTATTACAAAATTCTCTAGCGAAGGTAACTGATGAGCAAGTGGCGCAATCGGATAAGGTGCAGACTATGGGCGATGAGATCTGAGGGTCGCGCGTTTCAAGTCCTGTCACCGGAGAGTAAACAGTTTATTTATTTACTTGTCATTGTTTCTTCGTCTGGCCGAGAGGGGTACGGGGCAAGTGACGGAGGAAACGACGAGAAAAAAAAAAAAAAACGGGTAATGCAAGAAGCGGCTCGTCGCTAAGCGACGGCCGCTTAATGAGTTTCGTTCACATGCATAAAAACAATGGGTCTATGGAGCATGGGTCTATTCCTGATTTGGTATGACAAACTGATTTCTTAATGGATGGTATCCCCTGAGGATCTTAGGTAGATATGAGGTTATTATCAAGTGTCTACTCACTGGATACAATATGACA
>JAEMWC010000121.1:202500-257500 GCA_016490735.1 Pachyseris speciosa | reverse complement strand
TCCAAGAAACAGCTGTTACCATAGCGACGGTAACGCGCGGCCACTCATTTTTATATCTCGAAATCCAGTCAGACACTTTATAACGAAACTTCAAGAGTGTAAACTATTCAAGTCTGGCAACTTGTAGGCCAAATAAGAAAAGAATCTGTAAGGGCCTTTTTAAGTAAATTTCAAATAAATTTGAAGGCCAGTTTGCTCATTCCCGCGTTTTTCTTCAAGCTTTACAAGGAAATGTTAAACTTTTACACCTTTCTTCGTTTTTCAAGGAATTATCATGGTAGCAAAGCACTTTCAATTTGCATTGAGTCTCCTGGGTGGCTGTGATCGTAAGATATTTGAGTACGGAAACGGCTACACTTATGCAAATTACGAGCTTGTGACTTGTCCGTGCTTTAGATATTTTACAATCACAACTAGCTAGGAGGCTCAGTGTGAATTAAAAATGTTTTGATACCATGACAATTCCTTGAGCAGAGAAAAAGAGTGTAAAAGTTCAATATTTCTTTGTAAAGCTTGAAGAAACATTCGGGAATGAACAAAACCGGCCTTAGCTTCAAAACTTTATTTGCGATTTACTTGCAAACGCTCTTGCAATTTTTTTTCCTGATTTGGCCTACAAGCTGTGGAACTTGAGTAGTTTACACTCTTGAAGTTTCATTATGAAGTTTCTGAGTGGATTTCGAGATAATTTACCTTTTTTCTAAATGAACGATGAATGTTACCATCGCTATGGTAACAGCTGTTGTTTGGAAACCAGCGAGAAAATAAACTTTGAACATAAATCGAAAATTTGCTATAGTGTCAAGGAAATAGAAGCTTGTCTTCTGTAGGAAATGTTGATTTCAACAGGTACACCCCAAAAGAAATAAAACTGTTTCGAGCCATAATAATAATAATAATAATAATAATAATAATAATAATAATAATAATAATGATAATACATTTTTCTAAAAAGGAGTCCTCAGGGATTTCTGAAAACTACCTAAGGAATTGCACCTCTTCAGCTCCAGTGGAAGGGCATTCCAGAGCCGAGGGACACACATAGAAAGAGCCCTGAGCCCCTCCTCACAGAGGCTGCATATTTCCTGATCTAAGGTTACGGCCAGGGCTATAGAGGTCTAGCAGTTCCTGAAGATAAGCAGGTGCAATACCATTCATTACTTTATATGTATATAACAAGATCTTAAACTCTAAGCGTTGTTCAGCTGGCAACCAATCGAAATTTTGGTTTATCAACGGAGTTTATAATGTAAATTGACCACCGTACAGGGATTCGATTAGCTGACGTTTTGAGCGTTAGCCCTTCGTCTGAGCGAATCGAGGAATTGTGGGTTGGGTATGGGTTACATAGAGAAAATGGAGCTACGCTATTAATGGTAACATGGTAACGTGAGAAACAGGAATAAATTAATTGAATGAAATGCGCTGGTTGATACAGTGGGGATTAAGAGTGCCGATTTGAAAGATCAACTTTTGCTTGAGATTTTTAAGGCCTTCCGTGGTACCTTGAAAGGCCGGCAACCAATGGAGCCTAACAGCAGAGGTCAGCACATACTGCAGGCGCCGGATTTTATACTTGGGAAGGCCACACTGGAGTGCGTTACAGTTATCTAACTTAGAAGTCACAAAAGCGTGCACCAAAGTCTTAGCAGTTTCCATACTAAGAAACTTTCTAATTTTTGAAATTAACCTAATTGAGTAAAAAGAAGATTTACATATTTGTGGGATGTGTTTATCAAAACTAAGACTGGAGTCAAAGATCACTCCAATATTCCTTGCATGATCAGTTGGCTTGAGTTCAGCGCTAACTACTTGAAGACAGTACAGGGAGGGGGCAGGCCGATGTCTAGCATGGAATAGTAGGATATTCGTTTTGTTGTCATTCAACTGCAAGTTGTTATGCAGCATCCAGGCATCAACACTATTGATGCAAGCCTCCAGCTTGAATTTGGCTTCTTCAAGGTCATCAGCATCTGATATCTTGAACGAACAATGAATTTGTGTGTCATCAGCATACTGAAGGAAGGAAACTTCATGATGACGCATTGTGTCCCCACGTAGCGCTGTGTACATCGTATACAGTAGTGGTCCAAGCACGGAGCCTTGAGGAACCCCGCAAGGCAGCAGACGACTGGTTGATCGTTCACTACCAATGGATACAAACTGTTTCCTTTCTAACAAGTACGATGCGAACCACTTACAAGCCACACCATGTATCCCAAAGCGGTTGGACAGCCTCTGGAGGAGGGTCTGGTGGTCTACTGTGTCAAATGCCGCAGACAAGTCCAGCATCAACAGGACGATACTTTTGCCATCATCAATACAGCGCAAGATGTCATTTTGCACCCTTAATAAAGCAGATTCCGTGCTATGACCTATTTTATAGGCCGACTGAAAACACTCGAGTAGTCCATTCTCACTCCGATGACTAGTAACTTGGGCGGCTACCACCCTTTCGCATAACTTAGATGTAAACATAAGATTGGAAATAGGCCTATAGTTGGAAAGTAACTCATAGTCCAGCGACGACTGTTTCAGCAGCGGATCCAACAGAGCCCGGGTACTATGCCCTGAGTTAATAATCCTGGTTAATACTAGTAACAAAGCATCCAAACACTGCTTCAGCACAAAAGTAGGGAGAGGGTCGAGTGAACATGATTTAACTTTGGAGCTCCGAATGATGTTTGACATTTCCTGAAGAGTGACAAGTTGAAATTTGTGCAAATCGCCATAGGCGCGGTTACACAGTCAGGAAATTGATTAACAACGTCACTCCGCCTTGTTCTAAGCTCATCCCTGATTTTGGAAATCTTATCAGTGAAAAAATCAGCAAAAACCTCTACGAGCTGTGAAAAATCGTCACAGATAGGAAGCTTTTCACCGTTTTTACGTGTAGCAACCTGCTTACAACTCCAAAAAGTTTCTTTTGATCTGATTGATTATCCTCGATAAACCCGGAGTAATACCTCATTTTCGACAGGTAGATGAGCTTGTTAACCATAGTACATTGCTGAATGTATTGTTTACGATGAACACTCAAACGAAACCGCCTCCAACGGCGCTCCAGTCGTCTGCGCACAAGCTTCTCTTCCGTGATGTTTTCAGTATACCATGGTGTCACGGGATGTAGTGTAACGACAAGCTCTTCTAGAAGGGCATACTTGTTTAACATTGATGAGAATACTGAGTTATACTGATCCACCAAATCAGTCACATCGTCCACCTCCTCGGTCACCAGTGATGAATTAGTTATGTCAGCTTGGAACTCCGAGACATCGATGGATTTAAGTCTGCGTATGGTCTATGTATGGAAACCATGGGTTTTTTGCTAAAAGTGAGTTGGAGTGGTATTAAAACTCTAACATTTCCAAAGATTTTGATCGAGAAGTGGGTAAGTTATGCATGTATCTTGTCACATGACAACTGGTCACGTGGTTGTACTCGCTGGTCGGCCGAATCATTTCCAAAATTTACCTTGGCATGTGTCTGTCTGTGCCTGGGCTCATCATAAAGGGCTGAGAAGGCTTAAACCTTGCTAATTTCAAAGAACCGCTTATGGGCCCTTTGCAGGATCCCAGTCACATGGTACAAAAACACCATGCTGGGAAGCAAACAACCCACTGGGACAAGGCAAACAAAGAGCTTACATTATTTAAAATGGTAATTTTCTTTGTTTGTCTAGCCCCAGTGGGTTGTTTGTGTCCCAGCATGACGTTTTTGTACCACGTGACTAACCTCCTGCAAAGGGCCCATTGGCGCTGTGAATGCAACAAACTTTGTTCAACCGCTCCTTTTAAGCTGGTGACAGCCTGTTCTTCATGGACAAGGGGCCTAAAAGCAAATGAGCCCTGTCTCACCTGTTTTCAATCTTCACTTGTAGAAGTTTCATTGAAAGTTGAATGTGTCTGGACAACTGTCGGTGCAGGATCTAAGCCTGAGGGGAACCTTTCCCGATCAAAGATAGGTGGAATTTCCCAGGACGCAACAGGGTCAGATTCTTGCTGTTTGGCTGCTTGCTTGAGGTTGCTGATAAAAATTGAGCAGATTGAGCTCTTTTTTTGTCTTTTTTTCAAATTTCCTCTTTGATTTGTAAGCAGAAGAGGTGTTTTGTAATGTTTACTCTCTGAATAAACGATTCAGTTGAGGAAAGATTTGCTCGTTTGCGTTTTAAGATTTTCATTTCATTCTTGCACCATTTTGAAGCTGAGCTATTTATTTTTATTCCATTTCTATGCTATTACTTTCCCTCTTCTTCATGTGTAACAAACACTTTTGCACTGGTATTCCTGCAAAAGATGGCAAAACCTGTGGTTGTTGTTTGTATGTGAGAAAACAGTTTGTACGATTATTGTCATAAAGTCGTGGTATTAGCCAAATTCAATAAATCGTTGGACATGGTTTTGGTAATTAAGCAATGTAGCACATGTATTCCCTTTTATTATTATTATTATTATTATTATTATTATTATTATTATTATTATTATTATTATTATTATTATTATTATGACTTATAATCCTTGGCTTGCTTGTTTAATCTCTGAAGCACCGGGTCCAAACCATGGGCCTTAGTACCAAAGAGTTCATTTGATTGACAGGACCTTTCTGAGGATGCGCGCTGCACCCAGAAGAGTAATTTTTTGGAGCTCATCAATGCTGACTGTGCCTGGGATTTTGTCAACGTACTTTTCCAGTCCCTTCTTAATGACCCCTAGTGCACCAATGACAACTGGTATCGTCTCTGTTCCCATTTTCCACATTCTGGCGATCTCAGTTTCTAAGTCTTTATACTTAGAGAGTTTCTCGACTACCTTAACGGATGTATTTCTGTCTGATGGGACTGCTATATCTATAACCTGACATTTCTGATTCGTGTGATCTCTGATTATGATATCTGGTTTAATAGCCGCTTGTTCGTTCTCTACAACAGTATCCGGTTTGTGGTCGTACCACTTGTCAGTTGTCTTGATATCATAGCTCTGGCACACCTTCCAATGGTTGTATGACGCTGCGTTATCATTCCTCTGAATGTATTCAGTTTTGGCAAGTTCTGGGCAGCCAGATATGACGTGATCGATAGATACATCAAGCTTGCCACACATCCTACATAATGGGTTAGTACCATCTTTAATGATATTGCTGTGGTACAACCTTGTTGCCAGGCTTCGGTGCTGTGCGGCAATAACCATCCCCTCAGTCTCCGCTCTTAATCCATTGCTCATTAGCCACTGGTTAGTTCTGTGAAGGTCCACATCTGCATCTTTCATTCTTTTTGGGTGTTTCCCATGGATTGCCTTGCTTTCCCACAGTTTAGATAGATGTTCTTGAGCTTGTTGTCGGGCTTTCTGCTTTGTTCTTTTTGCATGATGTGTGGCGAATTCGTCTGCTTCTCTAGGTAATTCAGATAAGTCAAACTCCCTAGAAAACTTTTGTGCCTCTTTCTGAGCAGAGTAAATCTTCTTTTTGGCATCGTGCTTTTGCACCAGTCCAAGCAAGGGGTCATGGAGCTTTTCAGAAATGTGCTAAGACCAATCGTGGTTATCTTGTAGCTCGTTTCCAACTGCATAAGACCTCTTCCTCCAAACTTCCTAGCAACATAGAGTCTATCTACATCCGACTTTGGGTGGTGCATTTTATGCATGGTGAGAAATTTTCTAGTCTTTGTGTTAAGCTTTTTTAGCTCGCTTACTTTCCAATCTACAATGTTGAGACTGTATGCAACCACTGGAATTGCCAAGGTGTTAATGGCTGTTACTTTATTGGCAGAATTAATCTGACTATTAAGGATCAGTCTTGTCCTTCTGTAGTATTCCTTTCTTACCTTCTCTTTCATGGTGGCATGCTGGATCCCATCGCCTTCATTTACACCGAGGTACTTGTAGGTGCCCTCATGCTCTAGGTCTCTTATGCATGCATCAGCGTCAAGTCCTATTTTTGTTGTCTTCGTCAGCCTACCCCGTTTAAAGGCAACCTTGGCGCACTTATCCAGTCCAAACTTCATTTGGATGTCATCACTAAATGTCTTAACGATCTTAAGAAGACCAGTTTGATGTTCGTCATCTCTTGCGTATGTTGTCAAATCATCCATGTAAAAGTGGTGGGTAACTTTTTGGCCACAGATTTCATACCTGTAACTGCTCTCATTAAGAAGTGAGCTCAGGGGGGCCGGTGCAAGGCAAAATAGACGTGGGGACAAAGAGTCTCCTTGAAAGATACCTCCCTCAAGCGACTTTGCATCTAATATATCAAGCTCTGATTCAGCCACATTTTGACTATTGCAGTATTGTTTGGGGAAACTGTGGGATAACTCTGCAGAACAAGGTACAAAAACTACAAAACAGAGCAGCCCGTGTTTTGACTTATTCAAATTATGATGCTGATGCCTGTCACTTGTTTGAGCACCTGGGATGGAAAAACCTAGCTTCCCAACAACAAATACAAAGAGCCATAATGGTCTATAAGTCTCTGCACGGTTTAGCTCCAGACTATTTATGTTCAAAATTTGAAAGGCGAGAAAACACCTATAACCTAAGAGACTCTGAGAATAAACTTAATGTTCCATTGCCGCGCACAAACTACTATAAAAATAGCTTCAGCTATAGTGGTGCCACTCTTTGGAACAGTCTTCCATGTGACGTAAGACAAGCAGAGTCTCTTAGGATATTTAAACGTTTAATTAAAGAAGTATGTTGAGGCACGGCATTCGTGGAAAGCAGCTTTTAGTTAGGTCCATGTTTTAAAAGTATAGTGTTTTATAAATAGTATAGTTAAGTATAGTGTTTTATAAATAGTATTTGAGTATTTTATCCATTTAATGCATTACTTGTAGCTGATGAATTGTCCGTGGGTAAATAAAGACTATCTATCTATCTATCTATCTCTGTTGATGCTTAATAATTTTGAAGTTAAAGACCATTAGCATGGTTGAGATGAAGTGTTGTTTTCCAGTTCTTCATAAACTCCTTCATAAAATTGATAGCAACAGGGCAGATCTTATACAGTTCAAGGCACTTGATTATCCATGTGTATGGTACACTGTCAAATGCCTTTTTATAGTCAATCCATGCAGCTGTTAAATTCTTCCTCCTCGATTTACAGTCCTCAATAACCATCTTGTTAATTAGGAGCTGTTCTTTACAACCATAACTTCCACGTTTGTACCCATTTTGCTCTGTTGGTAAAATTTGATTTTCATGAAGGAATCTGTAGGTTCGTTCTGTGATGACGGATGTGAGGATTTTATACATGGCTGGAAGACAGGTAATAGGCCTGTAGTTCTTTGGATCTTTCGTGTCCTCCGACTTTGGCAATAGGTAAGTGATCCCTTCAGTAAGCCAAGTAGGCATTTCTTCAGGGTGTTCAATGACATTTCTATACGCATTTGCAAGGTCTTGATGGATGCTAGTAAGACTTTTCAGCCAAAAGTTGGGGACTTTGTCTTTTATTATTATTAT
The DNA here is from genome assembly GCA_016490735.1 of Pachyseris speciosa. NCBI lineage: Eukaryota > Metazoa > Cnidaria > Anthozoa > Scleractinia > Pachyseridae > Pachyseris > Pachyseris speciosa. The sequence continues at coordinate 250,049 of JAEMWC010000121.1, read as the reverse complement.
TATTATTATTATTATTATTATTATTATTATTATTCAGCATGTAAGGCCTAAAAGGTGTTCCTGGCCTGGTCAATTACTTCCCTTAAAAGCGAGGAACAACTGGTTGCTAAAGGTCCCAATGGAGTACTCTCGAGCCCCGGAAGGGACACAACGTTTCTTAGTATTCTAACCATTCCCAGCTGGGCATTATCATTATCATTATCATTATCATTATCATTATCAATATCATTATCATTATCATTATCATTATCATTATCATTATCATTATCATTATCATTATCATTATCATTATCATTATCATTATCATTATCATTATCAGTATCAGTATCAGTATCATTATCATTGTCATTATCATTATTCGAAAGATGTTGTTGAAGTCTTTCAGTTACAAAAAGAACAAAGAGATGTGTCTTGCGGCTTGGCGAGGTGCTCAACACAACTGATTTATTGACCATTGAATGAAATATTTCCTTGTAAAATCATGTAGATCATGTGATTACAGTTTTTTGGCGCGACAACCTATGACTATCATGCACTTAATCAATGGTTAAGGAATTTAAAATAATTTAGGAGCATTTACTACACATCGGACACTTTACTAACATAGAAGTTTCGAAACGCACTAGCCACTTTTACAGTCATCACAGTCAGTATAGGGTTTGGCTGACAGACTGCAATCAAAAAGAAGGCGAATGCGTTGTTCAATGAGATACATTACCAAAGACGTATAATATATATATTTAGCCAAGCCTAAAAGCGGAGCTCGAAAAGCATTCTTTTACTGCTGGCATTTACATATACTCTGCTTGTCATATCACCCATCTGACCTCACTCAAGCTAAAGACCCAATGCTGTAAAAAATAGTGTGGAAAGCTGATCTGAGCCAGTGGCACAGTGGATTTGGACCCCTGCAGATTTGCACCCTCCAGTCCAGATCTGCTTGTGGATCAGATTTGGACCCCCTAGTCCATAACTGCTAGCAGATATGAACCCCCTTTGACGGATTTGGACCCTCACCCCCCCCCCCCCCTAAAAACAAGCGTTCTATTGAGATGTTAAAAAGCAAACTAAAAATATTGAGGTAGGTTTTTTTTTAATAATCTTTAATACTTTGTGTAAAAAAGAACCTGCAACGCTAGTTTCCATTTATAAATTTTTAAAACAAACATTTCTTAACATCTTAGAACAATACCTAAGGACAGGTCTGTTTCCCCGTTCAACTGTAGGCTACTTATTTATGGTTTAGAGCCACTAGAAATTGGTGGAGAAGCCTGGTGAATGTTATTTTGAATCAGTATCCGACATCAGATATATATCAAATGAAGAATGATCCTCGCAGTTGTGAACGCAATTTAAGCAATTGCGAAAAGAAGCCTGAAAAAAAAAATTCAGGATTTCAACGGGGTTTGAACCCGTGACCTCGCGATTACCGGTGGGATGCTCTAACCAACTGAGCTATGAGGCCACTGGCGTTGGGAGCAGGTCAATTGTGGGTTCATATGTTCCCGTGAAAGAAATGAGTGTGAATGATCAATGCTTCATAGCTCAGTTGGTTAGAGCACCGCACCGGTAATCGCGAGGTCACAGGTTCAAACCCCGTTGAAGTCCTGATTTTTTTTTTTTTTTCAGGCTTCTTTTCGCAATTGCATAAATTGCGTTCACAACTGCGAGGATCATTCTTCATTTGATTTCACTTCCGCAGTTCATATATGATTCATTTCATATATCATTCACAATCAGATATATAGTCATCACTTCATAATGAATGCAATTTCAGTTATCCAAAGCCTCCCATGAGACAGTTGGAAATCAGAAATTGTGTATTCTCTGGATATATGTATGCCTCAAAAAAATTATAAAAGAAAGATACATGGAAATCAATAAAAAATATTTGGATGATATGCATTAAGACCAAGATATTTCTTTTGATCAGTTACTTCTTGACCTTACTATCGCAAAAAAACTGCTTGCTGACATTAAGCTCATCAATCAATGTACCCACAGTGTTTTCAAAAAGAAATCCAGCTGCTCTACTGGCCAGCCAAGTGCAAGACTAAGCAACTTAATAATAAAATATTGGGCATTTGGTTGATATCACTATCAAGGTAATTAACAATGTAGTATGAGGATGTAAGGTAATGATTCACCAAAGCGAAAGTGCTGGAAATCCATGTTAGCCATCTTAACTTGATTTTCTAGTTTGCAAGAAAGGTAAGGACTAGTCTCACATTTCTTCATGTACATCTGAAATTGCACAACATACTTCATCAAACATCAAAAATCCCATTAAACATTAGTGCCAAATGTCATCCAAACATACCACAAGATTGGTGCGACCAGCTATGAATAAAATTAATTTAAAGACTGCATGCAGGAGAAGGAAGTCCAAAGGATGCGTACATTGATGAGAAAGAGCTTACTGTAAGTTTAATTTTAAGTTTTAAGTTTAATAATACTTTGTCGTGCGAATACATCTAAGTTGATACAATAAAAAGGTGCATGACTGGAGAATTGGGAGAAAGTAAATTCCCATACAAAGCATATTATATAATACAGTAATAGCCCACATAAGAGCCTATTAAGGCTAAAATTTTAAGTTGGGTTCTTATCAGTGGGGTTGCTGTAAAAGTGTAAAGGTAGAAACTGCTGAATGAGTTTCTTTGTTATGTTTTGTGATGGACAGATACTGTACCTGCACTGAACTGCCTATAGGCATTTCTCTATGGTACAAATAAATGATTTATACTGTATTATGAGATGATATTTATCATATATATAGTATATTCAGATAAAATTCATATGAAAATATAAGAACCTATTTTAAGAACCTTGGTGGCCTAAATTTGCTTTAAGTACCATTTATATAACAACCTATTTAGGCTAAGGTTCTTATACGTGGGCTATTACTGTATTACACATTCTAAAAACTAAGAGGTGAAATTTAAACGTGGCCCAAAGCTAGCCTAATCAAATTAAATCGAATACTTGTCTCTTACAAGTCACCCCTGCTTTGAGATTGACACTAAAAACAAAGCAGTAAAATTGAAATACAGTCCAAAGCTAACCTAATTAAATTACATACTTGTCACTCACAAGCTACATCTGATTTAAAATTGACACAAATAATGTAATAGATAGGACTTAAAACTGCTTAAAGAAAGTGCATGTATGATGTTCGATGGAACACCATTCCAGTCTGGTATGTAGCGATTATAAAAAGAAAAGCTGAAGGCCATATATATATTTAGCCAGGCCAATCCTAGAATCGGAGCTGCACTCTCACCGAGCAACTTCGCATGGCTTTATTTGGGCCAGTTTAATTTGTGTCCAAAACAAATGAGCAGCAGCAGGGAAAACTAAGAGTTTTCGGTAGCAAACGTTTGCAAACAAAAAGACAGACATTCGGGAGTCCTAACTACATTCAGATGAAAGCGTAACGCAGGGAAAACTAAGAGTTTTCGGTAGCAAACGTTTGCAAACAAAAAGACAGACATTCGGGAGTCCTAACTACATTCAGATGAAAGCGTAACGGAATTCAAAGCGGATAAAAAAAACACTACAAGCGAACAAAGTACGATGCGAGTGTTTTGCTCGAAGAAGGAGAAGATGGAGAAATTAAACAAGACTAGCTTGTAAATGTCCCTAGAAAAGACAATAAAGGGTAAAAACTGATCGTTAAGAGCAGTCAACAGGAATTGACTGCGGTCCAGAAACAACAGAACAAACATAAGTATTACAAGAAAACAAAGCACAATACGAATAATATTTCTTCGAAGATTCTTGGAGAAGGTGGAGAAATTAGACAAGTAAAAACAATTGCATAGCAACTTTGACATAAATGTCCGTAGAAAAGACAAAAAAGAGGTCCACACCCGATCGTTTAGAGCAGTCAACAGGAATCACTGAGGCAGCAATCACTCGCAACGCAACAGAGCTGAATAATAGCGCCATTTCCCACAAAATATTTCCTTGGCTGACACAAAACGCTAAAGAGCTTTGATAGTTTTACTGGTACTTCCCATGTCTTCCGAAGAACCTTCTTCAATTAATGATTCTCAGTGGCAAAGCGTCATCCAGTTAACGAAGAAAGCGCTTGCCAAACCACTCCAGTATTTCTCTCGCAGACCAGTCCACTATAAAATTTATCTAAGCCAGCCCAGCCAGTCAACCCATTTCGGTGTTTTTAACATCCAAACGCTGATTCGTACCGGTTCAAACGAAACTTAATATTGTTGTTTACAGGCCGCTTTCGACGAAGATCTCTAAAACGTTTTTCAAATGACGAGTGAAGCGCACTGGTCTTTGACATTTTTGACAGCATTATGACAACTTTATGTCAGATTCTGAGACGTGCACATGCACATGCATTTGATCGGATTTTTTTTAACTCGAGCTTGAGTTTTCCGCCTTTAATCCTTAATTTTACGAGGACTCATTGCGATTACGTGTTAATAAGATAAGGGCAAAAGTTTCTTAACACTATTGAGGCACCAAGGTCGAAAAACAGTCAGCCAAGCCGAGTAAAAACACACGTTCGCTTGCAAAGAAAACAACGTAACAAAACAAACAAACAATTCAACTACTTCTTTGCGTCCAAAACGGGTACAGATTATTTTTATTTCTATCCATTCGAGAGAAAAATACAAGTTTCATTCCTGAACAAAAGTAACAACGATTAAACCAAATGTTAAGCTTCTATTTATTTCATTTACCTTCCTGTCCTGCGCTGCGTTGTAGAGGTTTCTACCACTTGAAAATACGTAAGCTTCAGTAAAGTAAAAACAAGCATCCGCAAAAATAGCAAACGGTTTGTCCAAAGAAAGAGCTTCTTCCACAGAGTTTGAGCTACTCATTCTTCCCATTAATACCGGTGAACTGTTAAGCGACTTTTCTTGGTGAGATGCAAGATGCCGCGGTGAAGTGAAAGCCCTTGAAGCGTTGAATTATACTGTTTTCAACCGCACAATGGATCCAGGTTTGAAGCCTTTCCTGATAAAAATCTTTCGTCCTTCCTTGAAAATTCACGTTCCGGAGTATCTTTTTACAAGTTCTTGATTTTTATGCTTTTTACGCGAAAGACAAACTTTGATCGAAGAAGATGAAGTTGTTTTGCTCAAAATAAAGAAACCAACTGAATGTGAAATTACGAGCCGCAGAAAGCGCGCGAAAAATTTAAAAGCCTCGATTTGGTTTGGGTGTTCCACACCTGGCTTGAGCCTGCGATCCAATCGAAAGCAAGTATCTGGTCAGCGGTCAACTTCAAAAAACTGCTGACCTCGACGAGATCTTAACTTAAGCCCGCGATATGGTCACGTGACACTGGTCGGCAGATACCTTGTTTTGACAGGTGTCAATTGGCTATAAGATGGATGTCCAGTATCAAAGATGTACGCTGTAAAGTAGCTGGTCAGCTGGGCCAGGTGGAGTATGGCCGCCATATTGGATTATTTTGATTATTATTAGGATATCATTAATTGTTGGGCGACTCCGTCGTCGTCGTCGTCGTCGTGCGTACGCGCCCACAAGCAATACCGCTAGCCAATTTTACCATGACAAAAGCATTTGACGGGTTTCTCTAGGTATGGTGCTCCACTTGGCGGCCCTTCGGGCCGCCGGAGCTCCGCTATTATCTAACGGTGATGCACAAATCACTTTTCTCTGTTTTTGAAGTTCGAAAAGTCAGTCGGTGTCACTAAGGACACCTGTTCTCGTGAATACACTTACCAGGATGATTGCGGAAAGTTGGTGTTATATGATATTTACAATAATTAATCAAAATCATTTAAAAGTAGTTTCACTTCTCTGTAGCGATTGGGAGACGATCGGTATGATCGTAAGCTGTTTCTCTACTGATTAAGAAGATAGTACTTACAGATATCCCGAGTCCGCCGGCAACGATCCAGGAACTGAAGTCAGTTGCTTCCCTGCACAGGATACCTTTAACAGGGTGCGATTGTCGTTCCAAGGAGAACAGACGCAATGCCTGGGACACGCTGAACATAGAAGCAAAAGGAAAAGCAATGGTTTTGACGAGATCGAAAAAGCTACTCATGTATTTCTCTCTGTTTTCTTTGTTTTGTTTTGTTGTTCCTTTTCTAAAACAAAAATCTATGTATTGATAATACGTTTTTATATCATAACAGAAGGGGGAACGTTTTCGTCTTTATATAATTACACTGTGAACGAATTTAACCTCCGTTCATAATTGCTAATAAATGACGTAGTCATACTATGAGGTATAGGAGGTACTCTTATGGCACTCACTCACTCACTCACCCGTTTCTTATTTATTTATTTTTTTTTTTTCATTTAACTTGGATGAAACACTTCTCCTGTCCCTCCCCTGGTCAGTATTTTACTTGTCCCAGCAGTCCTCTTTGCTCAAGGCTTGCAATTTTCAGAGGGTAGTAGAAATGCGTAGATTCTTGCTCGACTGTTTATGTATCATGAAGTGAATATGAATGGCGTCGATCGATCGGACCGTGTGAAGATTGTAAGGCGGATGGTTTTTAGTTCGATCCTCAAATATACCTTTGTGGAGTTGGAAAGTGGAAAGCTAATACGATTAACCACATAAGCTGGGACAAATGAAGATGGAAATCTTCAGAACGACGAAAATTGCACGCCCATGTGTTAAAAGCAATGATTGAAATATCGGCAATGACTTTTCTTTTAATATTATTACATATCGAAGATTTTTCTTGTCACCCGAAGGAAGAATGCAGCAGGGAGGAATGAATCTCTTAATAATCAAAACAAGTTATTTCAATGCCATTAGCACTGAAGGGAACGGTTGAAGTTTAAGACAGGAAACAACGCCAAAAGCATATGTTTATAGAACAAAAGGCATGCTATGGCCAATGACTTTTTGGAAATAAAATTTTCTGCGACCGTAAGCAAGAAAATAAGACATTTCATATCCTCAGGCGCTTTAGACAAGTACCAAACGAAACTACTTCGTTCGAGCAAAGGATTGAAACATTCAGCAATGAATTAAATTCCCCGTTGCATGATGAGAGCTATGTGTTGTTGCATATCGGGGTAAGCTTAGATCTTCACTGTTTGGCACAACATACAACGTGGAAATCGCTACACTGAATCAACAGAAACAAAGTAACCAGCAGGGCTTTTCTACCAAAATAAAGTATTTAGACAAGCAATACATTATTTGTTTTTTTTCTAGGAGAAAAATATGATCGATTTTACTGCTCAATTTGAGACATGCACGTATTTGATTCTTAACCAAGACGAGATCGCAAATTACTAAAATCTCTGAAATAGCTTTCCAAGCCAAAACACTGCCCTTGTTCAGAAAGTCTATATCCTTTGGCATAAATAGACGAACAGTACAAAAATTGTTTTGAAAGTAATTAAATATTGTGGCAAAAAAAAAACAGTTACCATGCTGTTACATACGCTGTAGATTTCTTGAGGTCTAACGTTTTTCGGGGTGTCGCACAATGCTCTCCTTCATGGGAGGTTACGTGCGGGCGAGAATGCATCATAACCAGTCTAGTTTGATAGACTCTGGGAAAGAGGTTGGATTACTAGTCAAAATATCCTGAATTTCAGCCGCCTCCTCCGCTCGTTAAATCACTCGGGGAGAGAGGCGTCTGAAAGCATCATTCGTTAATGCTGTCCGGTAGGTCACTACCCAAAACCTGCTAGTGGCTCTGATTGGTTGCTGTGCTAATTTATTTGCGCGACTCGCGCGACGTTGAAAAATATATTTCCAGAGTTGGCACGTTCAAGATGGCGGAAGGGAGGCTCGAGCTAACTCAACAAGACTTTCAGAGAGCCAATTCTGGTGTATGGTCGAGATTTGGGAAAACATACATCCGAAACAAGAAAAGGTACTTTCAGAATTTCTTGGCCGAAGAGAGGTATTCGTAAACTTGCCTACGAGATACGGAGAATCCTTTTATTTCAGATGGCTCCACTCGTGGCAAATGAACTTTCAAAGCAACACAGCCGTTTCCCAAACGAAAGCATAGTTATGTACAAAAAGGTGAGAAAATAACAAACGACTATGGATAAATACAAGAAATACAAAAGAAATACTTGTGTGAAAATAAAATGCTAATAACATGGATAAGATTACAATAAAATTAAGTATTGTCTGGAAAAGCATAGTTTGAGTATTGTCTTGAAAGCATACTTGTTGTCATTTCGCCATTGGTTGCTTTAATGAAGGACCAAGTCTCCTTCCTGAAATCTTTGAATATCCGGGCAGAATTTGTAGCGACCCATCAAGTGGAAATTGTCCTCAAGAAGGTAGAAGCACGAAATTACCGATTAGTATACACATCAGTTGTCATGTGGGTCTTAAAGGCGACAGTTTGCTAGTGTCAGGTGAGGGGAAAAGCGAAGTTGAGGTGACAGACGATGAGACAGAATCTCGATAATCAAACACAGCTATAATTCAAGATGGCGTTCCGATCCAGTATCTGCCGGTCGGCACAAAATAACATCGACCTGCGGTAGGTCATCTTCAGGAGTTGCGTTGCGAAAATTCGCGACGGGGGCCCAATGAGAATATCGATCACCAGTACCAGTTTAATAATGAACCAGATGCTGCTGAGGTGTGTTTGGTGTATGAACATGGCGGTAAACTTTTTTTGTAGTGTTGTTAATGAAATATGGCAAATATAAATACCTCCCTTAGGTCGATGTTAACTCGCCAGTGACCTACAGTAGGTACAATACAAATGAGTTTTTATATTTTTAAAAGAAAATACTTTGAGGCTAATCTCCATGTCATTTTTTATTCAACGAGGTTAATTACCTACTGTAGGTGGATGTCATTCTTTAGCTTGTATGGTCAAAAGTGTTAATCGCAATACACCATTTTGCTAATGATCAGTTCCTGGTGAATTGTGGGTAGATCCAGTCCTTTGTGGGGGCAAACGGTGAACATTACTGATCATTAGCTGTCATCATAAGCTGGCTCACAAGAGCCTTGATTTTTCATACGTTTTTGCTTTTGTTTTGCTTGCTATCATCATCATCATTTATTATTATTATTATTATTATTATTATTATTATTATTATTATTATCATTATTATTATTATTATTGTTTTTATTGTTATTGTTACTGTTATTCAATTTGGATTGCTTTAATGTTTTTCCACTTTTAGTTTTCCTGTAAAATAAAACCATTTTGTGGCCATGCCTGTAATAACAACAGTCGGCGACTTGTTTCTGTAAATAAAAAAGGAAGGAAATTTCTATTTTCGATCCTTTTTCCGGTCTTTCAACTTTTGTAAACTACAAACGGGTTTGTCATAGTTGTTGTTATCTTGATAATTTGTGTTATCTTTATAAGTGTTTACGTCTATACATATTTCACAGACGTTTTTCTTTAACATATATTCCACATTCTGTTTCTTGACACACCTACAAATAAATTCAACTAGGTAAAAGACACCGCCGAAGAATTTGCAGCTGTGTCGTTATAGTTTTTGCTTCCCGTACGCATTTTGAAGTGAAAAAATGCTTTTGTGGGCATGCTTTTTTGTGCGTTACCATTGCAAGCAATGATTGATGTAGAGCAACCAGAATTGCAAGATTTTTCTCTTGTTATTTCCTATCTTGAATTATCTTGCATTATTTGTTGCCAGTTTTTCTTGTCTTTTAATAATCTTTTATCGATTGCAATTATTTTTATTTTAACTCCTTATGACATGTTTTTCTAGGACTGGAAAATCCAAGTTGCCTTGCCTTGATCTATTGGCCACAAAAAAAGCTTGTGGTGTGGTATGAATCTATTATGATTGTATGACATCAAATTAACGCGAAATCTATAAAAAAGAAAACTCTATAAAATGCAAACCGCCTCCACTGGTTCAAGGCGGCTTGGAAATCATCATAGACGTGACCGTGCAGTGGGAGGATGAACCGGCCATGGACATTTTAAGAAGCAAGAATGAAGAAGTTAGCTATCCCTTTGGGGAGACGGATCAGTCCGAAGACCAGTCGAAAGACATTTTGAACTCAATTCTTAAAAAAGAACTGTCAGGTAGTGACTCTGAGGTGTTGATAGAGAAGCTATCAGCAGACGCGGTTTTGTTATTGAAATAAAGGTGCTGTGAAACAACAATGATGTAAGATAGTGTGATTTACATTAACATCGACGTCAATTAAGATTCATTCAATTAAAAATCGCGTTAAAGTGCATCGTTAATTTCCTATTATAAGGCATATTCTACGTATGTAATAAACTGAAATGCTAACCATTAAACTGAAAACGGCTAAATATAATGAAAAATCATATTTCATCAAAATACTACAAAAGACTTTTGATGATTTTCTCTGGAATAAACTGAACAAGAAGAGCGCTGTTATTCACATAAATCGATTTGAGTTGTATTATTTTAAAATTGATATACAATCCAATTAAATGTGAGGTTAAAGTTTTTACTGTACTTGTCAAACACATTTCACTACCTACTATAGCAGTAGTAGCTACCTACTATAGCAGTAGTAGGTGTATTAATTCAATACCACCTCCAAACATACACCCTCCTCACTTCGCTCGTCGGGTGTTGTTTTCCGGTGAGTATTGAATTAATACCCCTACTACGACTCAGCACCCGAGGAGCGGAGCGACGAGGGCAACACTGCGAACAAGCGGGCAAAACAGGGGAACACAGGGGAAACGGGTGCAGCAGGGAGCGGGGGTCGGCCAGTTGGACAAGGGGGTGTATGTGGCAAGCTATGGAAGGCAAACGGCCAGTTCCTACGCCCCCCAAAAAGAGGCCGCCTGTTCCAGCACCTCGGAAAAGTTCACCTTCTAAATATACTGCTATGGCGGCGCCAGCACGGGAAGATATTTTGAGGGAGTCTGACCCCCTTTATCCACCCGTTGAAACAAACCCCCAAACAAATTACCGAACATTACTTGCGACACATTTTGGTGCCCCCGAGCGTGAATGGGTAGGAACCCGAAGTGGTCGCCGGTTTATTGAATGGAGAACCAGCAATAACCTTGGTGAAGACAAAACACAAACATTTATGAACAAAATCCACGAAGTTGCACGCACCTCTTTTTACATTCGTTTTTCCTATTCATATTGGTTGAGAAATATTGAAGACAGCTCTCTGATGTTATATTATAACAATCGTCAAGAGAACTCCCGTTGGATTAACCATCGTTCTGTTGCCGAAGACTGGTTGCGAGAAAAAGAGGCGCAACGATTGGGTCAAGAAGGAGGCGCTAGACCAAGCACACGCTGGGTGTTTGATGGTTTTCGGACGTCTGGGTAAAACTTGTGTTCACCAGACAGCCCTTGTTGGGAACAGGACCTTTGCCGGAATGGTTGCGCGCGTTGGCGCGCGGCCGCCACGGCCCAATGGTATGTTTGGACACATATCAAGACAACCTCTGTTTATGGAGATGTCTTGCTGTCCATCAAGGAGCCAGACCCGACTGAAGCACCAGCAAAGCCCGCGAGCTGGCGCAGAGTTTTCTTAACCTTGAAAACCCACCACAAGACTGTGAGAAAACTTCGCTTGACGAGCTTGACAAAGTCGAACAGCATTTTAATCGCGGAAAACCTGTTTCAGATTGGTTGGGAATTCGCGTTTATGAGCCCGAAAGGCAAGGCGAAAACATAAATTGGTGCCTTATCAGAAATCCCAACCCAACACTCAAAAACATTCTGACAATCGGTGTGTTCGAAGGGCACGCGTTTGTTGTGAAAAAATTGAAACATTGAGGCAAAACTACACTTCTCCCCATTGCCAAGCAAGATTAACCCAAGCTTGTAGTTTACAAAGACACATCAAAACCTGTTCTAGAGGAGAAACCGTGGTGCTTTGCCCCAATAAAAAAAATTGGGAAACCACAAACCGCGTTTGAAAAGCTTTCTTTCCCGAAAACTTCTTCGTCCTAATCAATACGTTGGCTGCAAAGACAAGCCCGCCAAAGAGGCATTCAAATTCACCATGCAATGTGCGGGCACGGAGGAGAACCACTTCTTTTGGGGCATTCAGTGGATGGGTTACACATTCAAAGTAAAACAGTTTTCCAATACCACGGGTGCCGCTGGCACGGCTGTCCGCGTTGTCATCCCGATCGAAACACAAGAATTACAAACAGAGGCCACTCGTATGAAGAGCTTTACCAAAAAACAATCCAACGAACACGGGAACTGAGAGAAGCGGGTTTCACAGTCGTTGAAACTTGGTTGTGCCAAGTTCCCAAAACAAAGGAACCTTTCCCCCCAATTTGGACAAGAACTTATCCACACGCAATCCTTTTTGATTTTGAAGCATACGGCGATAAAACTGCAAGAAAAGATCCAACACTTACACTCCGCATTGAAAATGTTCATAAACCAGTCTGCTTCTCAATCGGCGACACGCTTGATTGAGAACCAACTCACATTTGAGACAGAGACCCAAAGGAACTGATTCGCAAATTTGTGGCAGAGGTTGTCCGGAGAGGGGAAAAAATCAGAAATGAAGTTCGAAAAGTGTTTTAGCCAGAAACCTTCCACCTACTCCCAAAGAAACAACAAGTAGTAGTATTCATCGTTGAAAGGCGAATGGGTGTTAACGCCAGAGGAATTGAGAAGTTGTGTGCGTCTATTCAGAGAAAAAGGAATGAAAACCTTTGCGGACTGGCTGCGCTACTACAACAACCTGGGCGTTGGACCGGGCCTCGAAGCGTTGGGGAAAATGCGGGCATTTTACACTGGAAAGGGATTGATATTTTGAAAGACGCAGTCAGCATTCCAGGCGTCAGCCAACATTGTTTGTTGAGACGTGCGATTGAGCGCGGGTCATATTTGTGGATCCCTTGCAAAGAAGCCTATGATATGTTAAAAGGAGCGGTGGCTGGAGGCCCGAGCCTTGTGTTTACACGTTACCACGAAGCCGGCGTAACAGGAATAAGGTCCCATCAAGCCTGCCCGCACAAAAAGTGCAAAATTTGCAAGAAAATTTTGGGCTACGACACCAACGCGCTGTATTTTTCAACAATGCTGCAGGACATGCCCTGTGGGAAAGAAACCATAACTCGCCATAAACTCGCTTTTACGACAAGCGGTACGTGCTGCCTGACGGGATACTCACCGAACCCATCGAATACCACCTCTAACCAGGCCTGGCAGGAGGAAGCTCGGTATTCGGCGGAACAACCATCAACTCTTCTCGCACGAAGCTGCGTTTTGGCCCATCGGAAAGCCAATACATTACAGGTTGGTTGGGCTTTACCATTGCCCTTGCAACCTCGTACACCTTTAAAGACCAAATTGGATCTGTGGCTCTTCGCGTACCACCTTCCAACTCGCCGGGTTGAAAAAAGTAGCGCACTTCTGTTCCTGCAGGGAGGATTTTTTCGGCCATTCCAACAGGCCTGGAATACAAAGTTGCAGGCTGCGCGTAAACAGATTTTTGCCGGATCGCAGCCGCCGGTTTCAAACCTGTTAGCAGCGTGGTTTGGTTGTTCAGAGCAGCATCAACTCTGGGAAGCCTCGCCACCCACGCAACAGACCGCTCTCCTTCTGGCAGCCGCATTTCAACCGCGTACTGTTGTCTGAACAGACGCACAGCAAGCGTACGGTTGAAGCGCTCCACAATCGCCTGGTCGCGGTGCACTTCCACATGCCCACGGCGGACATTCGTTCCATGCTTCTCCATCTCTTTGGAAACGGCACCCATGAACTCCCGCCCCGGATCCACTTGCAGCAGCCTTGGCCATCGTAGAGGCCCGCGTTTGTAAATCCTTTGGAAAGCTTGAGCCACTTCGTCTGAATTTTTCGTTGCCAGAGGCTCCGCCGCCTTGACGCGGCTGGCCACGTCGACCAATTTGCCTGTAAATGTGCTCAAAATTTTTATAATTTTTTATTTAATGTTTTAAATTTCCTTTAAGCATTTTTAAAATTGCTACCCTTAATTCGGGCGACATGTCGTCGAGACTGACATCATTGGTTGACATGGTATACTTGTGCGCACATTTGTTCAAATTATGTACCGTGCGGGTGGAGAAACTTATCAACCAGTGTTCTTGCGGTAACGAGTCTTATATTGTTATGGTGGTCCTCATTAATTTCATCTTTCAATAAATCAAGAACCAAATCTCCTACATTTGTATTCATTTGTTCAAGCGGAAAAAGTTTAATCGGGTCATTAATGGGGTCAAATTTTAAAGGTTTTACGTCTTCAAACGCGTTTCTTACGTTTTGATATATTTTATAGCGGAGCTCCGACGGCCCGAAGGGCCGTCAAGCGGAGCACCATACCTATAGAAACCCGTCAACTGCTTTTCTCTTGGTAAAAATGGCTAGCGGTATTGCTCGTGGGCGCGTACGCACGACGACGACGACGACGACGACGGAGTCGCCCAATAATTAATAATATCCTAATAATAATCATAATAATCCAACATGGCGGCCATACTCCACCTGGCCCAGCTGACCAGCTACTTTACAGCGTACATCTTTGATACTGGACATCCATCTTATAGCCAATTGACACCTGTCAAAACAAGGTATCCACTGACCAGTGTAACGTGACCATATCGCGGGCTCAAGTTAAGACCTCATCGAGGTCAGCTGTTTTTTTGAAGTTGACCGCTGACCAGGTGCTTGCTTTCGATTGGATCGCAGGCTCAAGCCAAGTGTGGGACATCCACATCAAATCGAGGCCGTTAAAATTTTTCGCGCGCTTTCTGCGGCTGGTAATTTCACATTCAGTTGGTTTCTTTATTTTGAGCAAAACAACTCCATCTTCTTCGATCGAAGTTTGTCTTTCGCGTAAAAAGCATAAAGATCAAGAACTTGTCAAAAGATACTCCGGAAGGTGAATTTTCAAGTGATGAAAGGAAGGACGGAAGATTTTTCTCAGGAAAAGCTTCAAAGATTGTGCGGTTGAAAACAGTATAATTCAACGCTTCAAGGGCTTTCACTTCACCGCGGCATCTTGCATCTCACCAAGAAAAGTCACTTAACAGTTCACCGGTATTAATGGGAGGAATGAGTAGCTCAAACTCAGTGGAAGAAGCTCTTTCTTTGGACAAACCGTTTGCTATTTTTGCGGATGCTTGTTTTTACTTTACTGAAGCTTACGCATTTTCAAGTGGTAGAAACCTCTACAACACAGGACATTGAGGTAAATTAAATAAATAGAAGCTTAACATTTGGTTTAATCGTTGTTACTTTTGTTCAGGAATGAAACTTGTATTTTTCTCTCGAATGGATATAAATAACAATCATCTGTACTCGTTTTGGACGCAAAGATGTAGTTGAATTGTTTGTTTGTTTTGTTACGTTGTTTTCTTTGCAAGCGAACGAGTGTTTTTACTCGGCTTGGCTGACTGTTTTTCGACCTTGGTTCCTCACAGTAGCGTTAAGAAACTTTTGCCCTTATCTTATCAACACGTAATCGCAATGAGTCCTCGTAAAATTAAGCATTAAAGGGGGAGACTCGAGCTCGAGTAAAAATAAAAAATCCGATCAAATGCATGTGCATGTGCACTTCTCAAAATCTGACATTAAGTTGTCAAAATGCTGCCAAGACAGTCAAAACCCAGCGCGCTTCACTTCGTCAAGTCTTTAAGAGATCTTCGTCGAAAGCAGCCTGTAAACAACAATTAAGTTTCGCCGTCTTTAAACATGTCGTTTGTTTGAACCGGTAAGAATCAGCGTTTGGATGTTAAAAACAGCGAAATGGGTTGACTGGCTGGCTGGTTTTGATAAATTTTAAAGTGGACGGGTCTGCGAGAGAAATGCTCGTTTGGTTTGGCAACCGCTTTCTTCGTTATCTGGATGATGTTTTGCCACTGAGAATCATTAATTGAAGAAGTTTCTTCGGAAGACATGGGAAGTAACAGTAAAACCATCAAAGCACTTAAGTGTTTTGTGTAAGCCAAGGAAAGATTTTGTGGGAAATGGCTCTATTATTCAGCTCTGTCGCATTCCGAGTGATTGCTGTCTCAGTGATTCCTGTTGACTGCTCTAAACGATCAGGTACGGACCTCTTTTTTGTCTTTTCTACGGACATTTATGTCAAATCTGCTAAGGAAATTTTCTAGCTTAATACAAGATAGTTGTGTTACTTGTCCAATTTCTGCACCTTCTCCAAGAATCATCGAAGAAATATTATTCATATTGTGCTTTGTTTTCTTGTAATAAGTCTTATGTTTGTTGTTATATTGTTTCTGAACCGCGGTCAATTCCTGTTGACTGCTGTAAACGAAGAGTTTGTACCCTTTATTTTTTTTCTAGGGGCATTTATATCAAAATAAATACCGATTTTCCTAGCTTTATCATTACAAGCTATTTTAATTACTAGCTAGTCTTGTTTAATTTCTCCACCTTCTCCTTCTTCGAGCAAAGACTCGCCGGCATCGTACTTTGTTCGCTTGCAGTGTTTTTGTTTTGTTTTGTTTTTTTTTTGATCCGCTTTGAATCCCTTTACGCTTTCATCTCAAAGTAGTTAGACTCAAGAATGTCCGTCTCTTTTTTTTCTTTTTTGCAAACGTTTACTATCGAAAACTCTTCGTTTTCCCTGCTGCTGCTCAATTGTTTTGGACACAAATTAAACTGGCCCAAATAAACTCTTGCGAAGTTGCTCGGTGAGAGTGTGCAGCTCCGATTCTAGGCTTGGCATGGCTAAATATATATATGGCCTTCAGCTTTTCTTTTTTTAATCGCTACATAACAGACTGGAATGGTGTTCCATAGAACATCATGCATGCACCTCCTTTAAGCAGTTTTAAGTCCTATCTGTTACATTATTAGTGTCAATTTTAAATCAGATGTAGCTTGTGAGTGACAAGTATGTAATTTAATTAGGTTTGCTTTGGATTACTTCATGATTTTTAGTCTCAATCTCAAATCAGGGGTGACTTGTAAGAGACAAGTATTTGATTTAATTTGATTAGGTTAGCTTTGGGCCACGTTTAAATTTCACCTCTTAGTTTTTAGAATGTGTAATATTAGATAATATTCTTTGTATGGGAATTTAGTTTCTTCCAATTATTCTCCAGTCATGCACTTTTTTGTTTTGTATCAACTGAGTTGTATTCACATGACAAAGTATTATTAAACTTAAAACTTAAAATTAAACTTAAAGTAAGCTCTTTCTCATCAATGTACACATCCTTTGGACTTCCTCCTCCTGCATGCAGTCTTTCAATTAATTTTATTAGTAGCTGGTCACACCAATCTTGTGGGATGTTTGGATGACATTTGGCATTAATGTTTAATGGAATCTCTGATGTTTGATGAAGTATGTTAAGATCAAGTTAAGATGGCTAAACGGATTTCCAGCACTTTTGCTTTGATGAATCACCTTGATAGTGGTATCAACCAAATGCCCAATATATTATTATCAAGTTGTTTGGTCTTGCACTTAACTGGCCAGAACAGCATGCAGCTGGATTTCTTTTTGAAAACACTGTAGGTGCATTGAGTGATGAGCTTAATGTTAGCAAGCGGTTTTTTTTTTGATAGTAAGGTCAAGAAGTAACTGATCAAAATAAATATCTTGGTCTTAATTCATGGCATCTAAATATTTTTATTGATTTCCATGTATCTTTCTTTCATAATTTTTGTGAGGCATACATATATCCAGAGGATACACAATTTCCGATTTCTGACTGTCTCATGGGAGGCTGTGGATAATTGAAATTGCATTCATTATGAAGTGATGATCTGAATCACTATATATCTGATGTGATACTGATTCCAAGGAGCAATCACCAGGCTTCTCCACCAATTTCTAGTGGCTCTAAACCATACCTAAGTAGCTAAGTATGTAACTAAGTTGCCTACAGTTGAACTGGGAAACAGACCTGTCCTTAGGTATTGCTCTAAGATGTTAAGAAATGTTTTGTTTTAAAAATTTATAGATGAAAACTAGCTTTGCAGGTTCTTTTTTACACAAGGTATTAAAGATTATTTTTAAAAAAACCTACCTCAATATTTTTATTTTGCTTTTTTAACATCTCCAAACTCAGTTTGGAAAGGAATTTTTATTACCTTACTCAATAGAACGCTTGTTTTTAGGAGGGGTGGGGGTCCAAATTCCTAAACGGGGATTCATATCTGCTAGCAGTTCTGGACTAGGGGGTCCAAATCTGATCCACAAGCAGATCTGGACTGGAGGGTGCAAATCCACGTGGGGTCCAAATCCACTGTGCCACTGGCTCAGATCACCTTTCCATACTATTTTCTACAGCATTGGGTCTGTAGCTTGAGTGAGGTCAGATGGGTGATATGACAAGCAGACTATATGTAAATGCCAGTAGAAAAAGAATGCTTTTGGAGCTCCGCTTTTAGGCTTGGCTAAATATATATATTATTTTTTAAGAAAGGGATCCTCTTCCTCAGAGTTGTTATCGTTTTTGTTTTTCGGTTTATCACCTTCCGTGACACTTTCACTTTTCAGAGAGTCGTTTTCTGCGGGGCGCAGGAACGGGCCGTTTGCCTTCCATAGCTTAACCTGCGCGCCCCTTCCTTCAATTGGTCGACCCCCGCTCCCTGCTGCACCCGTTTCCCCTGTGTTCCCCCGTTTTACCCGCTTGTTCGCGGTGTTGCCCTCGTCGCTCCGCTCCTCGGGTGCTGAGTAGTAGTAGGTGTATTAATTCAATACTCACCGGAAAACAACACCCGACGAGCGAAGCGAGGAGGGTGTATGTTACCATCTATTTAAAACAGATAGTAACTGACCGATCCAAACTGATTACAGCATTCGCCGGAGAATACTCATAGAGTTACCGGCACTACAAACAACGCTATGCAGGGAGTACTTGAGATTTTCTATGTTCCGAAAAAAGCTTGTGATGTCCATATCTTTTAAAAACTTGGCCAAAAGAAGGGGCACTAGTGTGAACCTACCTTGGCTAGCGACTGCTTCTTTCTCCCTCCACAATAGCACAGTTATTGCCATGAACAACTCAATGCAGGAGAAGATATTTTTCGCCATAGTTGCACAAATTGTTGACCCTCAGAAGATTCCTGCAGGTGGACAAATTCAAGAAAAAGAGTAATAAAACTTAATAAAGTACTGCGTTATCTTTTCATGAGTTTCTGTACCTAGTAACGCCCTGAAAAATCACAATGACTATTACCGAAATAAAGGAAAGGGTTACATGCATGGCAACTTCACACAATTGACTGCTCCTGCAACTAGATGGCAAACTGATAGATTAATGGAAAAGTAAATCAACTCGTTGAAGAAATTCAAAATGCTATTGAGAGAGAATACATGTCTGACTTCTGAAGAAGAGCGTCGTTAAGAAAGAATCCTAAAACCCAACGGGACCCAATTCACCAATGTAAAACAACCGTTTATAAACTGGCCATTGGTTTTCGTCGAAATGTTACCCAGTAAGTAGTTAAAATGAGACTAATTCAGGACATGATTGAGCCTTTAAACGTCTATTCCAAGACGCCTATAATGGACTAGTCTGGAGCGTATTAACATGGCAGCTATCACCGATATTAAAGCATCAACTACTTAAGACGATTATATCATCAAAATATGATCTTACCAAATACCACGCTTTGCAAACTTGAAACCATCTTTCATTCAAAGCGCGTTATCGTAGAAAGGAGAGGAAGCTATTGTTTTTTTTACTGCAGACGTGTCGTTACCATGGCAACTAAGATTTGGATTTCTTTAGTAATTCTATTTTTTCTAGTCTACTTCAGCAATCCCTTATAGCCAATTTTAATTTAACTGAGGAAATTATATACAGCTAAAAACAGACAATTCCGTCCATAAAAAGCAGTATCACTTGTCTCATTCGCAGCCGTTAGTTGGGTAGTCACGCAACGCTCCTCCCCACTAATGGCTGCTCATTCGAGCTTTGCATTCCTTTCCCTCAAACTGTACAATAAGGAGCAGGCTTCCATTTTCTACAAACCTCGTCCTAGTCCTCGTCTTGTTGTGTTTTTGGCGGCAAATATAACAAGAAATATAATTGGTGCAGCTGCCAAGAATTACATGCATTTTATTGGTTCTCGGTAACAGAGGAAAAGGAATGCATAGCTCGAGTGAGCAGCCATTAGTGGGGAGGAGCGTTACATGACGACCCTAATAACGGCTGCGAAGGAGACTACAGTATCACACGATCACATCTTCCACTATTTGAACAGCAATCTGATATATTTCCACTCAACTACTATTTTTTCCCTTTTTTTTCTTCGGGACACGCACAATGAATATAGCGTGCGTGCACAATATTAACAAGGTAGGTGACTGTCTGTTCAAAATTTGCAGCTATAGAGACAGAGGATTTCGGCAGTTTTTCTTAAAAGTGTCGAATAGCGCGACCATGGGGCGTGGTTCCATCGGCTTCCCGTGTGTTGCACGCGAGTTCTGACCGATATTTGGAATTGTTTTTGAATTGGAATTTCGGGTTTGAATTAAAATCGGGTTTACCAGTTTAAAAACGCTAAAAGCGAAAGCAGATTTCAACGCAGTAAAACCCTTTCCCGAGACAACAAATCAAACATCGAGATCCTTCCTTTTTAAAAATTCCAATTCCATAAAAATAACTTTCCTGGAGGGAACCCTTGGATTCATTCAGTTGATACATTTAATCATATGCACATGCGAATTTACACGTTAGAAATAATAAAGTTTTTATTGAAATTATAATCATGTTGATACATTCATCAAACCTGTAGCCTGTGCAGGTTATAGCACGATCATAACTTAAGACCACTTGCAGCCGCCTTACAAGGTAAATCAAGACAGTGGACAAAATGCATGTGAGGTATGGCAGTCGCATCCCAATTTATACCCTGTGTTGGATCGATTTTTCATGGCATTTAAGTCTTGTTCATCCAATTATATTGATTGAATGGGAACTTTGATTGTCGACAAAAGAGGTTTTCAGCCTACAGACAAACACTAAAGCATGTTGAAATAAGCATCCGTAATATATACATTTCAATTAAAATCCTTGTTCTAAAGGTCGGTTTTGCATGATGTTCTGAAGTGTCAGGTTAGGGGTCATGAATGGCATCATCATCTTCCTCATTTGCAAATTTAGTACGAAAAAAAGTCAACATGCAAGTTTTGGGTCAAATTATTTTCTGCGAGGTCAACAATAACAGGTCTCTTGATTTTAATAGTCGACAGAGATTGCAGAGACTCAGGCGAAGCGCTTCATCGGAGAAGGCACCTTTCGTATGATGGATGCGCTTTGTCAGGTACTAAGTATCACTTGCCTTAAATATTCCTTTTTTCTAAAACAAATTGTCCGAATTACATTATTAAATTTTTCCCTTACAGGTGCTACGATTCGTTCCAATGAAATCATCTCACACTAAATGGTCAACGACAATTTCTTTTATCTATTTGCATTGGTAAAGAGAGAATGGCTCGTGCACGTACACGTACAGTCCGCGTGACAAGTGAGATGACCAGAAGAAAACGCGTAGTCGGCTGATGTAGCCAATCAGCTTAGAGAAAGTGTACCATTTCCCTGAACTGAACAAGAGAAGACAAATACTTTCACCAAACCGTCACACGAAGTACACTAATAACGTTGAAAGAATTCTCACGACATAGTGACTAAAGGCATCTGGTAGTTTCAGTTTTTCCTTTGTTTTTTGTTTTCTTGTTGTTGTTGTCGTTGTTGTTGTTGTTTTTGTTGTTTGTTTCTTTTTGTTTATATAAGTCCCGGGTACTATATGTTAACTATTAGGATACGAAAAAAACTAATAAAACATTTACGCCTTCAAAAACTGTTGAACTGGAAACGTCAACAACACTATACTAAATAAAATCAAATGAAGAATGATCCTCGCAGTTGTGAACGCAATTTATGCAATTGTCTGAAAAAAAAAATTTCAGGACTTCGACGGGATTCATATCATATATCATTCACAACACTATACTAAATAATTGAACAAAAGGCTATCGGAATGTTACTTGGATATGACAACAAGGAACTCATGTACATGTTAGGTTCCCCTTATGATGACATTAAGAGCGCTTGTCATATGCATACATTTGTATAAATTTGTAAATACGGCAAAAAAAATTTAAGAGAATATTCAATTGACGTCGATTTTTTTTCTTCCAAGAAAACGTAAATTAGGAACTGTTTAGTGACCACCGCCCCACCCCCCAACCCCGCTGCTGCCCCCTCTTACCCCACAAACATGCAATGAAAACAACCGCTTGACCACTTAACAGCTTGGGTTGTTATTCAATTTTTAGTTCGTGGAGAGCTATCGGGATGGTAGGGGAATCAGGATGTCAGGCGTAAACAATAGAAAAATTGTAATCGATTTTCGATTGTCTCAAGTTCGGCAGGCGCTTTCAAGAATGCTCTTATTCGTCAAGCATATTCAAGGGACAAACAAACTTTATTCTGTCCTGTATTTCTCTGATATTCTAAAAGCTTTCGGTCACTATTAAGTTGTTCTGACTTTGGTTAAGCTTGTGTTTCGTGTACCGGGATCACTAATTTGTTCACTACAAAAGGCAATCAAAACTTGTTTTATCTGATAAGAATAACGTATTCCCGAGCATTGAGACCGCATGAGGGAATGATTTAGACACGCGTTCTAGGAATTCTCATATGCTCAAAGACTCTTCGTGTTTGCTGTGTAAGAATTTTCGTTTTCATTCGCTGACACTTTATGTTTGCTAAATAAAGGTAAACAAATGTTCATGATGTCATATGTTCAATCAAGCGTAACGCGGTGAAAAATAAAGATAATCATCTCCTGTAAAATGCGCCTCTGACAATTTTCAGTTGTCAAAAGATTTTGAATCTTCGACAGCCTCTGAAAAATATACCTCACTTATTTTGTCTTCGTTCTGAGCTGCTGTACTTCGAGCAAAAAAATTTTGAACAAACTTTGGCTCACAAAATGTGCGTTTTTACCATATGCAAATAACAGGATATTTTGTTTCGTCTGTATGCAAATTCTTGGTGTCTGCTCACAGAATATCTGGCCGGCTTTTCACGGTTTTTCCAGCCAGTTTATCGGCGGTAATTTAAAAGCAGTTGTGATAGGTTATTTGCTTGTTTATTATAACAACGGCTTGGACAACAGCCTTTTGAATTCTTGTTTACCGGTTTTTTAATGAGTATGCAAATTAGGGAAGCGATCAAGAAAAAAGAGGTTCCGTGTGCAATACGCAGCGCTTATTTCATGAAAAAAATCTTAGAGAGAAAGTGCGCATTATACACGGGTAAATACTTGGTATTACAGTATTTCTTGAACCAAATACTCTTCTACTAGAGTGGTTTCAAAACTCCCATTCCACAACGTATATGAATCAATGAACAGTCAAGATACAACAAACGAATCAAATCGTAAAACAGAAAAATGTATTACACTGCATCTCAAACCACTCTATAGGCTTGATAATTCCCGATATCACCTCCCTAACACAGTATCTTACTTACTCCATGAGCTTACCACAGGATGCCTTTGATTAGAAAAGAAACCAATATTATTTTTCCGTGTTTATGGCACTGCGAATAATTGTCTTCTTTTGGCTTCCTATCCATGTCTGGCTGCTTATTAGTACGACTAGTCGTGAGACTTCCGTGACTTTCCAACTGACTTGTAATGGTGTTATGTATAATTATTTATATAATAAGGTGAATAGTTCGCGCGTTGTGATTGGTTCTAAGCTATGATCTATTAGAGGACAGATGCACAGATTACGTCATCACGACCCATTTTTTTCCAGAAATGTGAAAATAAACACGTTTTTCGCTTGCATTTTATTTCTTTATTATATAAAACAAATAGATTCCATGTTGCCGTGCGTCTGTTCAGTAATAGATCACAGAAGACGTCAAAATGTGGTTAAAACATCAGTGGCACACTCGCCTGCGGCTCGTGAGCCACTTCTTTGTTTTTTACCACATTTTGACGTGATCTGTGATCTATTACTGAACAGACGCACGGCAACATGGAATCTATTTGTTAAATAATGTGGATTTAAGCACTCCGAATTCATAAATTGTGGCCGCGCGGAACGGCCTGGTTTCGAACACATGGAAGCGAGGCTTGGTAGGCCGGATGAAATTTGGAGCCAAAACAGCTATAATTCGTTGCTTATTTGATTTATAAGTCTGTTTTTCGAGCCATTTTCCACCTCAGAAGCCCCTTGCCTGGCATCGTAAGGCTGGGTTGATGGGTAGTGGCACTCCTTTGAAAGAAAACCGAGGTGAGAAGCAATTTCACACGAATTCGGCCGCTGAAAGGATTCGAGCGAGTAATGGCAATCCACGGAGTGAAGTTGTGTCTATAGTCGTTTTGTGAGGGGATTCCGGGACCTGGCATGGCAATTATGGCAAGTTTTGACTTGTAAGTAATGCAATCGGTGAAATATTTTGCCAGCAGGACCGGGAGGCTCGATACGGTTCTAAAAAATATGTGAAATGAAAATTGGCATTCTTCCATGCCGCTGTTAGGCAAGAATATCCTAGAATTCCTTTGGGTCACAAACAAAATCAAACAGCGTTATCGGGGTCGGGCTAAAGGAGTGAGTAGGTAAGTATTGAACAGATTGCAGTGGAAACTTTTAACTTCAAGAGGGATTTTTGTCTTGAAAACTTCAAGCCTGAAAAAATTTCCCGTACAAGCCTGATTTTTTTTTTCAGGCTTTCTTTTCACTACTCCTTAAGTAGTGTTCATAACTGCGATGATCAGTCACATATTTAATCATCAATCCGCAGCTCAAATATATGATTTTCATATATTCGTTCTCATTATTTTATTTAAATTTATGAAATGTTTGATATCTAAGAGATGTTAAGTGCTAATCACCATTCAAAGATATATATTGTACATGTACATAAATTTTTATGAAATAAATTTCAACTACCTTTAACAGTAAAGGAGCAATAGGCTATAGCTGGGAGAATTTGTTTAAATACTGATTAGTAATCTTTAACATTTATTCCCCACAGCTGCAACCTTTTAGTGAGCAATACAATAGCGGAAAAATGCAATGCTTGTCATTGGTACTTAGGTTATAAATTATATACATGTACATGCGACAATGTCTCGGGATACTTCACTCAGGGTTCGTACAGGTCCTGGAAAACCTCTAGTGAAAAAAACCGCTGGAAAACCGCTCTAGTGAATAACGGAATTCGTTCCAGTGACGTTCCCCAACCATAACTTGGATATTTTACGTTTGACGTGGCAGGAGCGTTGTTGGGATGTAATAATAATAACTACTTATATAGCGCTTATCCAGCCCTGTTCGATTCTAAGTGCTTTACAAAAGTTTTCTTTGTTTTAGTAAGTGTATATTTCATCTGGATCAGGATGGACAACCGTTTCATCCCCTCCAGTCCTGACGTATTCTTCGACCCTGCAATATAATCGGCAAAGCCACTTTATTTCCACAGCTACACGTAAAACAGCCGATGCAAAAATTTGCCAAATTTTGAGCACATGCTTACCGTTTAACAAGCAAAGCTTGCGTCTTAAATCCTTTCAAAGAGTCGCCACGACATCGCAGCCAAAACCTCAACTCTTCATTTTTCAGGAAGGAAGGATTTCGCTCCCGGGATATCATCTTCGGTAAGAATTATAATTATGCACCAGTCAATTGAAATCGCCGCACTCCCCCCCCCCCCCCTCCCCCCGCTCCTCCAATTCGGGCCTTAGCGGGGGATTGCGAGGACTTACACTTCAGATGCACTCCATTTTTGCTCCCCGGTAGACGGGGAATTCGCCGGAAGTCACGGTCTTTGCATCCCCTACCGGGGAAACAAGAGGGGCAGTCACTATTTGGTCAACGGGTTTAATTTTCGTGCCTCATAGTAATTTTGCATACATTATTGTCGCTTTCTTGGCATATGCCGGTCTGCAACATTGAAGGGAATAATGCTTTGCAAAGTTTGTTATCACCGTGATGGACCAAAGAAGGCTGTTGTAGCCGAAGACCTAAAACGTTTGATCAACAAAGGTAATCATATTTTCCATGATGTTGTATGCACTTGACTCATCGTTCTCGAATGAAAATATTGAAAGAGTCCTTCCGGCGGTATACTTGTGCTTGATTCATGATTGTTTTCGAATGAAAATTGAAAGAATCGTTCCGGTATGTATCTGCTTTTAGCCAAAGTATTTATTATTTTCTGGTAACGACCAGTAAAAGGTGTAGCTGTGTGTTGGGTTTCATTGTCAATTTATTCAGAAGCGAGTATCAATAACTAGTTTTACAATAAAAATATTTTGACCTAAACTTATTCATTGTGCATTGAGGGGCCTTTGCAGGTAATGTGCTGGCCGCTCAAAAAAATCATTGTGTTTATTTCATGGCTGGCAACAATGTTTTTTTAACCCGTGTTCCTGTGTTACGCTTGGCGATAACAAGTCGTTTTACGAAGGGAGCACCACGTGTGTGTGGAACAGTGGGGGCAGGGGAATTCACCACTCATTTTTGTCCCCGGGGAACAGTGACTTCACTCGCTTTCACTTGCATAAAAAGTGAATACCCCACTCAAGCCCGAATTGGGGGGTGGGTGGGGATGCGGGGCTTTTAAATGACTGGTGCATTACGCTTGATTCGTTACTACAACTCTCTGGCCTACCAAGCTTCGCTTCGATGTGTTCGAAACCAGGCCGTTCCGCGCGGCCTCCATTTATGAATTCGGTGTACAGTCAGAAGAACTTTAAAATCGTCCCCTTCCGTCTCTTCCGTTTAGAAGAAAAGAGCAGATTTTTTTGCGAAGGTTTAATTAAGACCAAATTTACTGAATTGCCTGCTCAAGGAAAAAAGCTTTCATTGTGTCTATTATTAGCATGTTGTTGTGCTTCTATTTGAATTTGGCACTTGAGACTAGCTGAGGAATATGTCAATGAATGAATGAGAAAGCTTTAATTGAGGAAATCTTGAAATACAAGAAACGAAAAACTAAAAATAATAACAATAACAAACAATATAATTTGGAATATAAAGTGGAAAGATAACCAATTTTGTCTGCTAGAAATTAACTTGCTCCCGATTACAAGTGTAACCAGCACAGAGCGCACCAAGAGAAAGTAAAGCCTTTTCCAGCTGTTGTTTCTTTCGAAAAAAGAAAAGCAATAAAACATTTATTTATCTCAAAAAATGGCCCGTCGACTTCAGCGGTAGTGTAACTTACTCCTTGTTAGAACTCACTTAAAAAGATAAGAGCAACCTAAATTCTCTGATTTTTAAGTCTCTTTAAGGAACGCAACTCTTAGCATCTTCGCATATGTCTTCGTCAGAGACGCAGAATTGTCATTTTGAAACGGAATATTTATATTGAAGGGAGGTAATATTTGTATCCCTGTATTTTCCATATTTGTTTGATGTACCCGGAGAATAAATAATAGAAACCATTTACTTCATTCACAAAAACGTGTGTGGGTGGCAATTGAACTTAAAAACATTACAATTTTAATCTTCATACAGTTACACAAGCATTCATTCCAATGTTATTGTTACCTCGTCAACATTGTGCTAATTATTGTCATTTTTTCGCTATTTCGACCCAAATATGTGTCGCCTGTTATCCAGCCTTAACGGGAAAACATTGTCTGTAAACTATAATTATCCCAAAAATTTATTCTCCATCTATTTATCACGACATCAATACAAATTATCAGAATTTACTAGGCTTTGTTCTAAACATTTGTTGGTCATATTGTATTTATTATCTACTGTGCATTCTAACTATTATTGCTGTTCTTAACTTGAATTTGATTTACCCCAAAACAGGCAAAATACATAGGTGGCACTGGGTGGAAAAATACCTTGCAGAACAAAAAGAACGATCAATGACCCAATATTCTTAAAACAATACATTGCAGAACAAAGAGTTCGATAAATAACCCAAAATTCGTGCATTTACCGGAAGTGCTCACGAGTTTGGTCTTTCGCGATTCGCGTGACGAAAATACAAAACAACACGAAATTTAAAGCCTCATAACCTGTATCTCTAACATTTTGAAACAACACTTCCTTTATCCCATTGACCTTATATGTATAGTAAAAAAATTCATACCAGTTCGGGTTTCATCCTTTCTTTTATTCTGCTTCGACCAATTTAGTGAATACACAAGTTTGCTAACAGGAGCTCTTCGATTCGTTATTAAATGCAAAAAAGAAAAAGAAAAAACAAACAAACAAACTGGGAAATGAGCTGGTGCTTGGTGTCAAGCATTAAACCATAAAAAGAAAGGTGAGAAGGCTTTATGGCATTACTGAACATCGGTTCGGTTGATCAGTGTTATAGCAAACAATTAAGGCGAACACTGTTGGAAAGCAAGAAAAACAAGAGTGTTTGCGCTAGATGTCGATTATTCCCTATGTGATTATAATCTGAGACAAGTTAATGAGTTAACATAAATTCGAGCAGAATTGAAAGTGGTTGTCATGGAATGAAATTTATAAATACATCATAAGAAAACTTTCATACTGAACAAATAAATTAAAAATGTTTTTCTACCTATAGAACGTAAACTAGGAAATGTTTAATCATCGAAGCGAAAATATTCTCGCCGAAACACGCAAGGGAAGCAACATTTCATATCTTGTGCTTGTTTCCCATTTTTATACGATAAAAAACCGTTTTTCTGGGGTGCTAGCAATGTACATTGCATTTTTTTTCAGAATGCTTTTCATGTTCGGCTCGTTATTAGTATGAATAGCCATGAGAGTTTGTACAGGAAATTCCTTCTTCTCTTAATGAAAATTGACTTCTAGTGATTTTATAATGGTGATCTAAGTTATTCTACGGCTTAAATTCCACAACATTTGTAAGATATTTTAATGTGTAGATAAGAGCTGATCAAGAACGCGTTCACTGAATTGTCAGCTTAAAGAACCTTTTATTTGTGACTAATGCTGCAAATGCGCTTTTGTCTGAATTGGGCACTTTATGACTAGGCTAAGTTGAGGAAATCTTGAATTACAAGATGAAAAACGAAAAAAAATTAAAATACACAAGATAATTTCTTTCACCTGAAAGATAAATGATAACCAATTTTCTCAAAACGTGTTTGCGAAAACGATGAGAGTAAGCAACACCGAATGCACATACAGAAAGTAAAGCCTTTTCCAGCTGTTGTTTGTAATAACTTCTCAGAGAAAAAACTCATTAATTCTTCTCACGAAGTGTTCCCTTGCCTTTAACAGTGAAGTATTTTATTTCGTTTTAGAACTTCCCTAATAGCACCACAATTATCTGTTTTCGATCATTAAACCGGTTTTTTTTTTAATTAACACACTTTTATTGACTTTAGAAAAAAACTAACACAATTTACAATTGGAAACTAAAATACTAAGCTAATTTACAAAACAAAAGGAACAAAACAAAACAGACAACTGATAAGCAAAACAAAGGGAAAAAATGTCCAAGTATCTGATGCACATTAAAGGAAATATTTAAAATTATTATCGAAGGTAGTTATGGTCTGATATCTCATAGCTATTTCTTTTTGAATGTTCAGTTTTTCGCGTAGAAGGGTGACAAAACTGTCTAAAGAGAATTTTTCATCGTGTAGGCAACTAAAATATATAGAAAATTTCGCAATTAGGAGTGTATAGTTTTACTCTTTCCCAGCGCTCCTCTAATTTACCGGTCCTATAACGCAAAAATTCCTAGAAAATTTGCGTTACATTTGATTGACGTCAAACTTAACACAAACGTTTTTTGCATAATTGGCCAATAAATGGCCGAGTTTGAAGGTGATCGGTTGAATCGATCGGTGTACAGTCAGGAAAACTTTAAAATCGTCCCCTTCCGTCGCTTCCGTTTAGAAGAAAAGAACAGATTTTTTTGCGAGGGTTTGATCAAGACCATATTTACTGAATTGTCTGCTCAAGGAAAAAGCTTTCACTGTGTCTATTATTAGCATGTTGTTGTGCTTCTATTTGAATTTGGCATTTGAGATTAGCTGAGGAATATGGCAATGAATGAATGAATGAATGAATGAAAAAGCTTTAATTAAGGAAATCTTGAAATACAAGAAACGAAAAACTAAAAATAATAACAATAACAAACAATATAATTTGGAATATAAAGTGGAAAGATAACCAATTTTGTCTGCTAGAAATTAACTTGTCCCCGATTACAAGTGTAACCAGCACAGAGCGCACCAAGAGAAAGTAAAGCCTTTTCCAGTTGTTGTTTCTTTCGAAAAAAGAAAAGCAAAAAAACATTTATTTATCTCAAAAAATGGCCCGTCGACTTCAGCGGTAGTGTAACTTACTCCTTGTTAGAACTCACTTAAAAAGATAAGAGCAACCTAAATTCTCTGATTTTCAAGGCTCTTTAAGGAACGCAACTCTTAGCATCTTCGCATATGTCTTCGTCAGTGACGCAGGATTGTCATTTTGAAACGGAATATTTATATTGAAGGGAGGTAATATTTGTATCCCTGTATTTTCCATATTTGTTTGATGTACCCGGAGAATAAATAATAGAAACCATTTACTTCATTCACAAAAACGTGTGTGGGTGGCAATTGAACTTAAAAACATTACAATTTTAATCTTCATACAGTTACACAAGCATTCATTCCAATGTTATTGTTACCTCGTCAACACTGTGCTAATTTTTGCCATTTTTTCGCTATTTCGACCCAAATATGTGTCGCCTGTTATCTAGCCTTAACGGGAAAACATTGTCTGTAAACTATAATTATCCCAAAAATTTATTCTCCATCTATTTATCACGACATCAATACAAATTATCAGAATTTACTAGGCTTTGTTCTAAACATTTGTTGGTCATATTGTATTTATTATCTACTGTGCATTCTAACTATTATTGCTGTTCTTAACTTGAA
Organism: Pachyseris speciosa; assembly: GCA_016490735.1. Lineage (NCBI taxonomy): Eukaryota > Metazoa > Cnidaria > Anthozoa > Scleractinia > Pachyseridae > Pachyseris > Pachyseris speciosa. The sequence continues at coordinate 219,278 of JAEMWC010000121.1, read as the reverse complement.
TTTGATTTACCCCAAAACAGGCAAAATACATAGGTGGCACTGGGTGGAAAAATACCTTGCAGAACAAAAAGAACGATCAATGACCCAATATTCTTAAAACAATACATTGCAGAACAAAGAGTTCGATAAATAACCCAAAATTCGTGTATTTACCGGAAGTGCTCACGAGTTTGGTCTTTCGCGATTCGCGTGACGTTAATACAAAACAACACGAAATTTAAAGCCTCATAACCTGTATCTCTAGCATTTTGAAACAACTCTTCCTTCATCTCATTGACCTTATATGTATAGTAAGAAAGTCATACCAGTTCGGGTTTTGTCCTTAATTTAATTCCGCTTCGACCAATTTAGTGAATTCACAAGTTTGCTCACAGGAGCTCTTCGATTCGTAATTAAATGCAAAAAAGGGGCTGTTTACATGATACCGGAATGACTTTCATTCCAGAACGAGTTCACTCCATCTCCATATATTTCTCTGTATCTGTTCACATGATACCGGGACGAAATTTTGTTCCCGTACAAGTCATTCCGGAATGAGTTCATTCCGGTTTTCAATCCGAATGAAATTGTCGTTCTGGTATGAAATTTCATTCTAGTATCATGTAAACTGAAAATGAACTCCGTTCCGAGATGAAAATGCCGCAAACCGTGTTTAAAAACCGTGTAGTCTGGAGTGAGTGGCCCATGCGTACCGTTTTCAAGGTGGCGGACAAGGATGTGATCTTCTCTTTCTTCTTTGGATTCTTCTTTTAGCAAATATATTCACTTTAGGGAAGCCACAATCTGAACTAAGAGTGAAACACCTGATCTTCTTTTCTGTTTAGCCTCCCAAAACAGTCCTATGGTCAAGTTGTCAATATTTGCGGATATGCCCATTAATAGGTGCAATAACATGTCCCACGAAACTTGCGCCATCTTTGTTTTTGAGCTGGCGTAAAAATCGCATATACGAGAACGCCTACGGTCGATTTTGTCATGTGAATGCAGTACGAGCTACATTCTGGAACGAACCTCATTCCGGAATGAAAGTCATTCTGGTATCATGTAAACAGCCCCTTTAAAGAAAAAAAGAAAAAAAAAACTGGGAAATGAGCTGGTGCTTGGTGTCAAGTATTAAACCATAAAAAGAAAGGTGAGAAGGCTTTATGGCATTACTGAACATCGGTTCGGTTGATCAGTGTTATAGCAAACAATTAAGGCGAACACTGTTGGAAAGCAAGAAAAACAAGAGTGTTTGCGCTAGATGTCGATTATTCCCTATGTGATTATAATCTGAGACAAGTTAATGAGTTAACATAAATTCGAGCAGAATTGAAAGTGGTTGTCATGGAATGAAATTTATAAATACATCATAAGAAAACTTTCATACTGAACAAATAAATTAAAAATGTTTTTCTACCTATAGAACGTAAACTAGGAAATGTTTAATCATCGAAGCGAAAATATTCTCGCCGAAACACGCAAGGGAAGCAACATTTCACATCTTGTGCTTGTTTCCCATTTTTATACGATAAAAAACCGTTTTTCTGGGGTGCTAGCAATGTACATTGCATTTTTTTTCAGAATGCTTTTCATGTTCGGCTCGTTATTAGTATGAATAGCCATGAGAGTTTGTACAGGAAATTCCTTCTTCTCTTAATGAAAATTGACTTCTAGTGATTTTATAATGGTGATCTAAGTTATTCTACGGCTTAAATTCCACAACATTTGCAAGATATTTTAATGTGTAGATAAGAGCTGATCAAGAACGCGTTCACTGAATTGTCAGCTTAAAGAACCTTTTATTTGTGACTAATGCTGCAAATGCGCTTTTGTCTGAATTGGGCACTTTATGACTAGGCTAAGTTGAGGAAATCTTGAATTACAAGATGAAAAACGAAAAAAAATTAAAATACACAAGATAATTTCTTTCACCTGAAAGATAAATGATAACCAATTTTCTCAAAACGTGTTTGCGAAAACGATGAGAGTAAGCAACACCGAATGCACATACAGAAAGTAAAGCCTTTTCCAGCTATTGTTTGTAATAACTTCTCAGAGAAAAAACTCATTAATTCTTCTCACGAAGTGTTCCCTTGCCTTTAACAGTGAAGTATTTTATTTCGTTTTAGAACTTCCCTAATAGCACCACAATTATCTGTTTTCGATCATTAAACCGGTTTTTTTTTTAATTAACACACTTTTATTGACTTTAGAAAAAAACTAACACAATTTACAATTGGAAACTAAAATACTAAGCTAATTTACAAAACAAAAGGAACAAAACAAAACAGACAACTGATAAGCAAAACAAAGGGAAAAAATGTCCAAGTATCTGATGCACATTAAAGGAAATATTTAAAATTATTATCGAAGGTAGTTATGGTCTGATCTCTCATAGCTATTTCTTTTTGAATGTTCAGTTTTTCGCGTAGAAGGGTGACAAAACTGTCTAAAGAGAATTTTTCATCGTGTAGGCAACTAAAATATATAGAAAATTTCGCAATTAGGAGTGTATAGTTTTACTCTTTCCCAGCGCTCCTCTAATTTACCGGTCCTATAACGCAAAAATTCCTAGAAAATTTGCGTTACATTTGATTGACGTCAAACTTAACACAAACGTTTTTTGCATAATTGGCCAATAAATGGCCGAGTTTGAAGGTGATCGGTTGAATCGATCGGTGTACAGTCAGGAGAACTTTAAAATCGTCCCCTTCCGTCGCTTCCGTTTAGAAGAAAAGAACAGATTTTTTTGCGAGGGTTTGATCAAGACCATATTTACTGAATTGTATGCTCAAGGAAAAAGTTTTCACTGTGTCTATTATTAGCATGTTGTTGTGCTTCTATTTGAATTTGGCATTTGAGACTAGCTGAGGAATATGGCAATGAATGAATGAATGAATGAAAAAGCTTTAATTAAGGAAATCTTGAAATACAAGAAACGAAAAACTAAAAATAATAACAATAACAAACAATATAATTTGGAATATAAAGTGGAAAGATAACCAATTTTGTCTGCTAGAAATTAACTTGTCCCCGATTACAAGTGTAACCAGCACAGAGCGCACCAAGAGAAAGTAAAGCCTTTTCCAGTTGTTGTTTCTTTCGAAAAAAGAAAAGCAAAAAAACATTTATTTATCTCAAAAAATGGCCCGTCGACTTCAGCGGTAGTGTAACTTACTCCTTGTTAGAACTCACTTAAAAAGATAAGAGCAACCTAAATTCTCTGATTTTCAAGGCTCTTTAAGGAACGCAACTCTTAGCATCTTCGCATATGTCTTCGTCAGTGACGCAGGATTGTCATTTTGAAACGGAATATTTATATTGAAGGGAGGTAATATTTGTATCCCTGTATTTTCCATATTTGTTTGATGTACCCGGAGAATAAATAATAGAAACCATTTACTTCATTCACAAAAACGTGTGTGGGTGGCAATTGAACTTAAAAACATTACAATTTTAATCTTCATACAGTTACAAAAGCATTCATTCCAATGTTATTGTTACCTCGTCAACACTGTGCTAATTTTTGCCATTTTTTCGCTATTTCGACCCAAATATGTGTCGCCTGTTATCTAGCCTTAACGGGAAAACATTGTCTGTAAACTATAATTATCCCAAAAATTTATTCTCCATCTATTTATCACGACATCAATACAAATTATCAGAATTTACTAGGCTTTGTTCTAAACATTTGTTGGTCATATTGTATTTATTATCTACTGTGCATTCTAACTATTATTGCTGTTCTTAACTTGAATTTGATTTACCCCAAAACAGGCAAAATACATAGGTGGCACTGGGTGGAAAAATACCTTGCAGAACAAAAAGAACGATCAATGACCCAATATTCTTAAAACAATACATTGCAGAACAAAGAGTTCGATAAATAACCCAAAATTCGTGTATTTACCGGAAGTGCTCACGAGTTTGGTCTTTCGCGATTCGCGTGACGTTAATACAAAACAACACGAAATTTAAAGCCTCATAACCTGTATCTCTAGCATTTTGAAACAACTCTTCCTTCATCTCATTGACCTTATATGTATAGTAAGAAAGTCATACCAGTTCGGGTTTTGTCCTTAATTTAATTCCGCTTCGACCAATTTAGTGAATTCACAAGTTTGCTCACAGGAGCTCTTCGATTCGTTATTAAATGCAAAAAAGGGGCTGTTTACATGATACCGGAATGACTTTCATTCCAGAACGAGTTCACTCCATCTCCATATATTTCTCTGTATCTGTTCACATGATACCGGGACGAAATTTTGTTCCCGTACAAGTCATTCCGGAATGAGTTCATTCCGGTTTTCAATCCGAATGAAATTGTCGTTCTGGTATGAAATTTCATTCTAGTATCATGTAAACTGAAAATGAACTCCGTTCCGAGATGAAAACGCCGCAAACCGTGTTTAAAAACCGTGTAGTCTGGAGTGAGTGGCCCATGCGTACCGTTTTCAAGGTGGCGGACAAGGATGTGATCTTCTCTTTCTTCTTTGGATTCTTCTTTTAGCAAATATATTCACTTTAGGGAAGCCACAATCTGAACTAAGAGTGAAACACCTGATCTTCTTTTCTGTTTAGCCTCCCAAAACAGTCCTATGGTCAAGTTGTCAATATTTGCGGATATGCCCATTAATAGGTGCAATAACATGTCCCACGAAACTTGCGCCATCTTTGTTTTTGAGCTGGCGTAAAAATCGCATATACGAGAACGCCTACGGTCGATTTTGTCATGTGAATGCAGTACGAGCTACATTCTGGAACGAACCTCATTCCGGAATGAAAGTCATTCTGGTATCATGTAAACAGCCCCTTTAAAGAAAAAAAGAAAAAAAAAACTGGGAAATGAGCTGGTGCTTGGTGTCAAGTATTAAACCATAAAAAGAAAGGTGAGAAGGCTTTATGGCATTACTGAACATCGGTTCGGTTGATCAGTGTTATAGCAAACAATTAAGGCGAACACTGTTGGAAAGCAAGAAAAACAAGAGTGTTTGCGCTAGATGTCGATTATTCCCTATGTGATTATAATCTGAGACAAGTTAATGAGTTAACATAAATTCGAGCAGAATTGAAAGTGGTTGTCATGGAATGAAATTTATAAATACATCATAAGAAAACTTTCATACTGAACAAATAAATTAAAAATGTTTTTCTACCTATAGCACGTAAACTAGGAAATGTTTAATCATCGAAGCGAAAATATTCTCGCCGAAACACGCAAGGGAAGCAACATTTCACATCTTGTGCTTGTTTCCCATTTTTATACGATAAAAAACCGTTTTTCTGGGGTGCTAGCAATGTACATTGCATTTTTTTTCAGAATGCTTTTCATGTTCGGCTCGTTATTAGTATGAATAGCCATGAGAGTTTGTACAGGAAATTCCTTCTTCTCTTAATGAAAATTGACTTCTAGTGATTTTATAATGGTGATCTAAGTTATTCTACGGCTTAAATTCCACAACATTTGCAAGATATTTTAATGTGTAGATAAGAGCTGATCAAGAACGCGTTCACTGAATTGTCAGCTTAAAGAACCTTTTATTTGTGACTAATGCTGCAAATGCGCTTTTGTCTGAATTGGGCACTTTATGACTAGGCTAAGTTGAGGAAATCTTGAATTACAAGATGAAAAACGAAAAAAAATTAAAATACACAAGATAATTTCTTTCACCTGAAAGATAAATGATAACCAATTTTCTCAAACGTGTTTGCGAAAACGATGAGAGTAAGCAACACCGAATGCACATACAGAAAGTAAAGCCTTTTCCAGCTATTGTTTGTAATAACTTCTCAGAGAAAAAACTCATTAATTCTTCTCACGAAGTGTTCCCTTGCCTTTAACAGTGAAGTATTTTATTTCGTTTTAGAACTTCCCTAATAGCACCACAATTATCTGTTTTCGATCATTAAACCGGTTTTTTTTTTAATTAACACACTTTTATTGACTTTAGAAAAAAACTAACACAATTTACAATTGGAAACTAAAATACTAAGCTAATTTACAAAACAAAAGGAACAAAACAAAACAGACAACTGATAAGCAAAACAAAGGGAAAAATGTCCAAGTATCTGATGCACATTAAAGGAAATATTTAAAATTATTATCGAAGGTAGTTATGGTCTGATCTCTCATAGCTATTTCTTTTTGAATGTTCAGTTTTTCGCGTAGAAGGGTGACAAAACTGTCTAAAGAGAATTTTTCATCGTGTAGGCAACTAAAATATATAGAAAATTTCGCAATTAGGAGTGTATAGTTTTACTCTTTCCCAGCGCTCCTCTAATTTACCGGTCCTATAACGCAAAAATTCCTAGAAAATTTGCGTTACATTTGATTGACGTCAAACTTAACACAAACGTTTTTTGCATAATTGGCCAATAAATGGCCGAGTTTGAAGGTGATCGGTTGAATCGATCGGTGTACAGTCAGGAGAACTTTAAAATCGTCCCCTTCCGTCGCTTCCGTTTAGAAGAAAAGAACAGATTTTTTTGCGAGGGTTTGATCAAGACCATATTTACTGAATTGTATGCTCAAGGAAAAAGTTTTCACTGTGTCTATTATTAGCATGTTGTTGTGCTTCTATTTGAATTTGGCATTTGAGACTAGCTGAGGAATATGGCAATGAATGAATGAATGAATGAAAAAGCTTTAATTAAGGAAATCTTGAAATACAAGAAACGAAAAACTAAAAATAATAAACAATAACAAACAATATAATTTGGAATATAAAGTGGAAAGATAACCAATTTTGTCTGCTAGAAATTAACTTGTCCCCGATTACAAGTGTAACCAGCACAGAGCGCACCAAGAGAAAGTAAAGCCTTTTCCAGTTGTTGTTTCTTTCGAAAAAAGAAAAGCAAAAAAACATTTATTTATCTCAAAAAATGGCCCGTCGACTTCAGCGGTAGTGTAACTTACTCCTTGTTAGAACTCACTTAAAAAGATAAGAGCAACCTAAATTCTCTGATTTTCAAGGCTCTTTAAGGAACGCAACTCTTAGCATCTTCGCATATGTCTTCGTCAGTGACGCAGGATTGTCATTTTGAAACGGAATATTTATATTGAAGGGAGGTAATATTTGTATCCCTGTATTTTCCATATTTGTTTGATGTACCCGGAGAATAAATAATAGAAACCATTTACTTCATTCACAAAAACGTGTGTGGGTGGCAATTGAACTTAAAAACATTACAATTTTAATCTTCATACAGTTACAAAAGCATTCATTCCAATGTTATTGTTACCTCGTCAACACTGTGCTAATTTTTGCCATTTTTTCGCTATTTCGACCCAAATATGTGTCGCCTGTTATCTAGCCTTAACGGGAAAACATTGTCTGTAAACTATAATTATCCAAAAATTTATTCTCCATCTATTTATCACGACATCAATACAAATTATCAGAATTTACTAGGCTTTGTTCTAAACATTTGTTGGTCATATTGTATTTATTATCTACTGTGCATTCTAACTATTATTGCTGTTCTTAACTTGAATTTGATTTACCCCAAAACAGGCAAAATACATAGGTGGCACTGGGTGGAAAAATACCTTGCAGAACAAAAAGAACGATCAATGACCCAATATTCTTAAAACAATACATTGCAGAACAAAGAGTTCGATAAATAACCCAAAATTCGTGTATTTACCGGAAGTGCTCACGAGTTTGGTCTTTCGCGATTCGCGTGACGTTAATACAAAACAACACGAAATTTAAAGCCTCATAACCTGTATCTCTAGCATTTTGAAACAACTCTTCCTTCATCTCATTGACCTTATATGTATAGTAAGAAAGTCATACCAGTTCGGGTTTTGTCCTTAATTTAATTCCGCTTCGACCAATTTAGTGAATTCACAAGTTTGCTCACAGGAGCTCTTCGATTCGTAATTAAATGCAAAAAAGGGGCTGTTTACATGATACCGGAATGACTTTCATTCCAGAACGAGTTCACTCCATCTCCATATATTTCTCTGTATCTGTTCACATGATACCGGGACGAAATTTTGTTCCCGTACAAGTCATTCCGGAATGAGTTCATTCCGGTTTTCAATCCGAATGAAATTGTCGTTCTGGTATGAAATTTCATTCTAGTATCATGTAAACTGAAAATGAACTCCGTTCCGAGATGAAAATGCCGCAAACCGTGTTTAAAAACCGTGTAGTCTGGAGTGAGTGGCCCATGCGTACCGTTTTCAAGGTGGCGGACAAGGATGTGATCTTCTCTTTCTTCTTTGGATTCTTCTTTTAGCAAATATATTCACTTTAGGGAAGCCACAATCTGAACTAAGAGTGAAACACCTGATCTTCTTTTCTGTTTAGCCTCCCAAAACAGTCCTATGGTCAAGTTGTCAATATTTGCGGATATGCCCATTAATAGGTGCAATAACATGTCCCACGAAACTTGCGCCATCTTTGTTTTTGAGCTGGCGTAAAAATCGCATATACGAGAACGCCTACGGTCGATTTTGTCATGTGAATGCAGTACGAGCTACATTCTGGAACGAACCTCATTCCGGAATGAAAGTCATTCTGGTATCATGTAAACAGCCCCTTTAAAGAAAAAAAGAAAAAAAAAACTGGGAAATGAGCTGGTGCTTGGTGTCAAGTATTAAACCATAAAAAGAAAGGTGAGAAGGCTTTATGGCATTACTGAACATCGGTTCGGTTGATCAGTGTTATAGCAAACAATTAAGGCGAACACTGTTGGAAAGCAAGAAAAACAAGAGTGTTTGCGCTAGATGTCGATTATTCCCTATGTGATTATAATCTGAGACAAGTTAATGAGTTAACATAAATTCGAGCAGAATTGAAAGTGGTTGTCATGGAATGAAATTTATAAATACATCATAAGAAAACTTTCATACTGAACAAATAAATTAAAAATGTTTTTCTACCTATAGCACGTAAACTAGGAAATGTTTAATCATCGAAGCGAAAATATTCTCGCCGAAACACGCAAGGGAAGCAACATTTCACATCTTGTGCTTGTTTCCCATTTTTATACGATAAAAAACCGTTTTTCTGGGGTGCTAGCAATGTACATTGCATTTTTTTTCAGAATGCTTTTCATGTTCGGCTCGTTATTAGTATGAATAGCCATGAGAGTTTGTACAGGAAATTCCTTCTTCTCTTAATGAAAATTGACTTCTAGTGATTTTATAATGGTGATCTAAGTTATTCTACGGCTTAAATTCCACAACATTTGCAAGATATTTTAATGTGTAGATAAGAGCTGATCAAGAACGCGTTCACTGAATTGTCAGCTTAAAGAACCTTTTATTTGTGACTAATGCTGCAAATGCGCTTTTGTCTGAATTGGGCACTTTATGACTAGGCTAAGTTGAGGAAATCTTGAATTACAAGATGAAAAACGAAAAAAAAATTAAAATACACAAGATAATTTCACTCACCTGAAAGATAAATGATAACCAATTTTCTCAAAACGTGTTTGCGAAAACGATGAGAGTAAGCAACACCGAATGCACATACAGAAAGTAAAGCCTTTTTCAGCTGTTGTTTGTAATAACTTCTGAGAGAAAAACTCATTAATTCATCTCACGAAGAATGTTCCCTTGCCTTTAACGGTGAAGTATTTTCCGTTTGAGAACCTCCCTTATAGCACCACAATTATCTGTTTTCGATCATTAAACCTTTCTTTTTAATTAACACACTTTTATTGACTTTAGAAAAAAACTAACACAATTTACAATTGGAAACTAAAATACTAAGCTAATTTACAAAACAAAAGGAACAAAACAAAACAGACAACTGACAAGCAAAACAAAGCAAAAAAAATCCAAGTAACTGATGCACATTAAAGGAATTATTTAAAATTATTATCGAAGGTAGTAATGGTCTGATCTCTTATAACCATTTCTTTTTGAATGTTCAGTTTTTAGTGTAGAAGGGTGAGAAAACTGTCGAAAGAGAGTTCTTCATCGTGTAGGCAACTACAATATATAGAAAATTTCGCAATTAGGAGTGTATAGTTTAACTCTTTCCCAGCGCTCCTCTAATTTACCGGTCCTATAACGCAAAAATTCCTAGAAAATTTGCGTTACATTTGATTGACGTCAAACTTAACACAAACGTTTTTTGCATAATTGGCCAATAAATGGCCGAGTTTGAAGGCGATCGGTTGAATTAATTATGCATGAGGAATTTTTCTGCTACGCCTTTGATCGTGAGTGCAATGGCGTCCACATTTGTGTCGGGAAATCAAGGTTAGAAGAACCCACAAATGACGTTTATGATGGCGATAGTGATGCAGAAGGTATGTCAAGTGGAGAAGAAAGTGAAATAGACCGCCTTCTTATCAAAGAAGAGGAACACTCTAAAACCCGATTTCTTAATTTTAGAAAACATACTTCTTAATTTAATTCCGGTGGTAAGGACCTCAGTTTCTTATTTTAAAATTCTTAATTTAAGAAATAAGTTCTTGAAATAAGTAAAATTCCTCAATTTAAGAAATTGCTCATAATAAGAACAAATTCATAAATTCCTTGTTTTCAAAATCGGTTTTTCTTACTTTGAGATGTCATGGCTTCTTAAATTCAGAAAAATTTGACTTTAAGACCAGCGTGTTCTTAATTTAAATGATTGTACACTGAGCAGCTGCGTTTACAAGATTCTATTGTGAACGTTGATGCTATGTATATAAAAGCAGCTAACGAAGCAATGAACGTACGGAATCGCTAAAGTCGACTATTTAATTGTTCTTTCTGGTGTACAAGTGTACCGCAATACATCCATAACATACATGTATAACATCTCAGTTTTCTTTGTTCTGTTAAATCTGATCTTCAAAATTACAATTTAACTGTCAACCTCGCGTACTAAAGTCTCGTTTTTTCAGAGCAGCATCAGATAATTTGAGGGTGAATCAAAATTACGCTAACAAGAAGCGGTTTACAAATTCTTTGTACTTCTTGGAAGCCCTCTTGGGACTCAATCCAAGCAAGTACTCTTCCAAGAATCGGAAGACTAACTTTTGAGAACCTTTGTACTCAATGTTAAAACTGTTGTAAACGCCAAGGAGGGTTAATACAGCTGTGAAATAGTCTGGCGTGGGAAGCTCTAAAAAAATTTCTTTATCTACAACGATGAAGAATTGCATCTCGTCATCATCGCGTGCAAAGAGCCATGGCTGGTTGGCTGCGAGACACTCGCCACACTTTCCTTTCGCGAACTCCACAACGTCTTCCCCATCCTGTAAACAATATGCAATTTGCAACATAATTATTAGAATTTTAAAGGATCTTTCATGACACCGCACCGTCCATATTTTGTGCTACGCGCTTCCGGTTGCCGCCAGAGGAATGGGGAGGAGAAAGTCAAATGCAATGAATGACCATGTTTCGAAGGCTGACATGTCTTACACGTAAATGTTTCAAACTTGCTCCTTGGAATGGGAAGGAAAAAGGCGCGACATTGAGAGGAGGGATTTTAAACGAGGTTGCTAAGGTAAGATAATGTATTTTTTTTTGTTTTTATCTGTTATTATAGGTGGAACTTAGTAGAGTTCACAGAAAGTTGTCATATTTTGTCTCACATTGTGTAGTGCACGAAGGAGAACACAAGCGAATCGAGCAAATGACCAAAATTTTTAAAATATAGGCTTACATACATTAAGCTTAAGTACAACTGTACCTTTATGAAGTAAATGATCGCATCGTTTTCAAAAGCCTTGTGGATGTTGCTTAATATGTTGCCGTCCTCGGCATCTAGACGGAGCAAGGAAAACAGAAATAATATGTTAATATCAGTCGTTGTGCTCTGCATCCAAATGTGTGTAAACACAATTAAGCTTATGTTCGATCGCTAGTTCATTCCCATCATGAAGTAAACGTGACACATTGCCCTTTTCGGATTTTGTGAAGTTTGAAAATTTCTTTGCGATTCAGCTAGGTTTTGTTGTCTTCAAGAAAATAGATGGTGTAAGCATCATCTAATTAACGGTTGGGCAAAATGAAGCTGTCAAACTTGTTCAATTTTATCGTTGGTTAAAATTTGGTTTTCCTTGGTGTTTCTGGTTTATTACCGTATGATAATGAGTTGGAAACGAAGAAGAATAATATTTAAACCAAGGATAAAGTTGAACCAAAACAAATCCACTCGTTGTCACTTCATTGTACACTGCGCTGCGCTGTCCAGATTCTCAGTTTCACAAAGATTCTGAAGTTATACTGCATTTGTTACTTCTTAATTTAGGCATTGTGGCTAACCTTGATCAAGATCATCATTGTCCTTGATAAATTCCGCTTGTATTTTGGGTTTTGTTTCTTCCCATCTCTGTCTCCAGATAGGTACTTCAGAATTGCTGTAGAGCTCCAGCTCATTTATAATCTGTTAATTGAATGTGTATTGCAAAGTTGGAAACTTAAGTCATTGTTTGAACTCAAAAGATGTGAGAAGGGTTAGTTGTGAATTCTGACACAACAGCTAGGATACTTAATATTTTGAGTCTGTTTATTCTTCAATTTGAATGATTCAGACCTGCCATTCCTCCAGCTGGTTTCACCGGTTATTTGTCTTTCTCATGGTCTCCAGACAAAGAACTGAAATCTCCTGGTTTTCCTGAAAAACCCTGGACTGACATTAATTATGAAATGAAGTTTTTAATTTCATTCTAAGTCTAAAGCACATGGACCATTATTTTTTCATTTTTCCTTCCAATGACCAAATTGGTTCAATCTCATTAGGTAACCAGGATATGGATAGTACAAGACTAGCTAGCTTTGCCTTCCCACCATGCTTTCGTGCGTGAGAGAATTTGATCCATCAACTTGGAAATACAGTTGATGTGGATGAAGATGCCACTTCTTCAGCTAGAAGTTCACATGAATCCAAACCAGAAAGTTACAGTTTTTAACACCACAGTTGTGCAGCAGTGCTAAAAATTAACCTCCAGCTACATATAGATTAAAATAATAAGCGAGGCTACCTTTTAGCAAAATATCCAGGTTTTTTGCTCAATATCATGTTTTGTTTTGTTTTTTGGAGCCCATCTCCAGTTTTTTCATTGCTGGGGGAATGACAGGTCTGAGTGGTATACATATGACAGAATAATTATTATCATTGTATGTTAATCCTGATGAAACCTTGTATTTTTGGCTCAGAACTGTGTCAACTGACATTAATACCCTTTAAAAAAGAGAATAAATGGCTCGTAGTCGTATATTTTAAATGAATTGAAGGTTACTATTTATCCAAGACAAAGGATATAACTTACAGTTATTATTAGGATTTCAAAAACAATCATATGCTTGGAGCTCTTCCAGTAGTTGTACACTTACCATCTGCTGTTTGTTCAAGAATGGCCAAGTCTTGAGCACCTCTTTAACCAGATCATTGACATCTACCATGTTGAGTACTGTGTCTCGCCTTTTTTTGAAAGTCAACAACTGGAGATCTTTTATGGATTTCAGATTTGGACTTCTTTTTTTACTCTCCTTTACAAGTTCTGTGAGTAGTTTGTCGTATTCAGAATCTCCAGGCTCCGCTACTGTCTTTGTGCATTTTGCTTTTGCTGTTTTCATGTCGGTCTTTCGCGTGTAATATGTTGTACTGTAAATGCGTTTTCTTATCATGTGCAACACACCTCCCTGCCAAGACAAAGCAAATACAATGTTATTATGTTAGACATCAAATGTATACATGCATAGAATATAATAGTTCAAGATTGTCGGATGGTAAAAATGATTATTTTAATATTACTGACCATTCAATTACAATTGAACACATATATAGTTAATTAGAAAGGACATATTGTCCCCAATATTTATTTACCCAATATGGGAATTCTCTTTCTGAAGGAAAGCTTGGTGGCCTTGGGTCTTTCAAGACCTCCACCTTGTTTACAATTGTTTTTGCTGCCAAAATACAGTCTGAAGTTGAAATGGTCTGCGAACCATGGTAGCCCTGCAGACAGGAAACACAGTCCCTGATAAACTTGTTAACAATGCGTTCATCAGGTCTTGTTTTTGCCTGTGCCAACTCTTTCGGCACATTGAATTTCCAATTTGGTGTCCGTGGCTGTAAAATTGAGCAACTCATCTCATCCTAAAAATATAATATAGAAACAAACTTTTATCAAAGGTTTCTCTACACCTGCAGTCTCGAACCCAGAGTCCTCAGGCTCTTTGGCCAGCGGTAAAACAGTGCAAGTTGTTGCAAAAAAATTAAAAAATATATAATAAAATTCTAGCTCCCCTGTGAGAGTCTCTCCTCACTGGCAATCATCCACTGGCCAAAGAGCTGGAGGACTCTGGGTATGAGATTGCTACACCTGTGAACTGAGTGTCACCACATGGGGCCCACACCAACTTTGTGACCGTTGGTATTTTGAATAATATTGTAGGTATATTGAAGAGGTTCATATTATCGCAATATACTACAGTTACGGTAATACATGCATTTACATGTGAGATCAAAATGACATAATTTTTCTTGGAATGCTGTGTATCATCATTCCTGTAGCTGAAAACGGTGACTTTTAACGCTTTGAAGGATTTTGTTGAGGACGTTAACCTAAGCAGATAATGGATAGACAAGGGCGGAAAAGCAGGATTTCAGGATTTTGGACCTGTCCAGCTTCGATTTTTGCCAGCAACTTCCCACCATACAGAAATCCCTTAAAAACTCAATGCCCCAGATCTAAAATAATATAGAGAAAACCAGCAATCGAAGCTCGATGGAGCCAAAGGTGGATGTTTGTGTACCAGCTGTACCAGTCACTCCATTTGCTTCATTCCAAATGGTGCCCTTTCACGCATTAAATTATGAACAAAGCACTTGACATCTCTCTTGTGCAATTTGCTTCACCCGGGCTGGTTAGTACAGACTGTATAAAGTTCACTGCTGTTTATTTGTCCCTATTTCCCCTTCCGTGGGACTAATTTATGAAACTGGCATTGTTTGTTATCATCCAAACAGCATGAGAATGAAAATCCAGCTACGACTCTATCAAGCTTTCATTGCTGGATTCCTCGATATCATTTGAGGTCTACGGTGTTGAGTTTTGGACGGATTTTAGATATAATGGCATGAGAAGAAAACTCTAGCTTTTAACTTGCCTGCTGTTCGGTTTGGAAGCTGTGCAATGGAAATTTGCTGGTGAAAATCAGCTCAGCACTGGACTGGCCCAAAATTCTGAAAATCTGCTTTCTGCCCCGCTGTGTCGTTACTGTACAATCAAGGAAATGTCCTACACAAAACCCTTGAAATCACTAGCCAAAAAGGATTCACCATTATTGGCTACAAGAACGCTACAAGAATACACAACATTTCAGGTGAGAAGATGTTTATCTTAATCTTATATTTATATGTAAATGTTAACTGCAGTATATTATCACAAATGATAATATGAACCTTTGCGATATTCCCATACATTTCCTCTAAATTCAAAATACTGACAGTCACACAATTTGTGCCGCCCCCCCCCCCCCTGTAGTGTCACATGCAAATCGAACCTTTCAATAAATGATGAAATATCTCAAAAATAGCTCTTTCTTTTGTTTTAACCTAAATGGGTACATAAAAGTCCTCTTGTTCACTTATATGTAAAGGTCTTCATGAAGCTAAGTAAAGGTGTTCTCGGTGAAATCAATCAAAGGTTGACCTCCTTATATGTTTTTGGTATTAATAGTTGCCTTAAAGTGGTGGGTTAGTGTGATGGGATGACAGTTGCCCTTTTAAGCCAAGGATAATTGTGCCAGAAAAGGCAATGTGTATCCCTTAAGATGCAAATCTTATGTTCACGACAAAAATATGAACACATCACCTCACTCCCAGCATCATCAATTTGTTGTTCCTGAAATGCATGGAAACAAATAATTTTGTATCAAAAACACAAGCAGGTTTTTCTACACTATTTTACATGGTACAAATGGGGAACATGCAACAATTTATTAATTGTATTTAAAAAAAGATGCCAGGATCAGGGTGGGACAAAGAAAAAGTCAGACTCCTCATGGGGCACTGTGATTTTTCCTTTTTCCGCACACTTGAGAAATGTTCAACACCTTTTTTTATTAATTTATTGATCATATTTTTAAATGATAATTAATATGCCTGTCTGATATGTATTGCAAGATCTCCCATGTGCTGTTTTCTGATCTCCCTTCAAATTGACAAGGTGTTATTGGGATTTGCAAACACAACTAACCCACCCAAAGGTCTAACTCCCTGACTTTTTCTGTATTGCCACTTTTACATGCCCCTTTTTGCCCCAGTTTTCTTTTGTCGCTAAATTTTCTTTTTCAATCTCAAATCTTGTTTGCTTGCTGATAACGGACCACTGCCTGGTTACGTAGCTCAGTTGGTAAAGCACTAGTCTGCTGTGCGGGAGGTCAAGGGTTCGAACCCCAGACCGGACCAAGACAATAACTGAGGAGAATGAGCTGCCTTTGTAATTACATCCGCAAATGATTAGTGTTCAAGTCCTTTTGGATAAGAACTATAAATGTTAAGCCCCGTCTCCTGCATCTTCAGTGTTTCATGGTTAGCAGGGGACATTAAAGAACCCACACACTTATCGAAAAGAGTAGGGCACGTAGTTCCCAGTGTTGTGGTCAGCCATTTGTGGGCTGAGTGGGTAAAAAAGGAGTTGATATCAATTGGGATGCAATCATCTCCTGACACGATGCTGATTCACTGTGGGAAAGAGTGGCTTGTACTCTATTGCTAGAAAACCCATGGCCATGTTTGAATTAATAAAAGACATTGCTTAAAGTTGTGGAAAAATTTGGTTCAAAGTTTCCTTTAAAGGGTTGCTTCTTCACTAGCTGAGCACTTCTT
>JAEMWC010000121.1:180000-197500 GCA_016490735.1 Pachyseris speciosa | reverse complement strand
AATTTCGAACGAGTAGCTATGAACGCCCAGACGGCTCGTTGAAAATATATTGATGGGAGGTCATTAACGAGTAAGCAGCTCACGTAAACATTGCGAATTTAGATGACCATGAACGGAAAACTTCGAACGGATAGCCGAGAACCGGTGACTGACTGAAGACCCAATACAAGGGAAGGCGAATGAAAAATAATTATATCGGAGACTTTGCGAGACATTGAGACTAATATATTTCCTGCAAGCCCGAGACTTTCCAAGCTTTGCAAAAGAAATCGACACTCCAAGACGACAAAGTGAAAAGATTCGAGACTCCAAGACCTGTGAAATTTGACAAAAATTCTGCGAGACACTTATTCAGTTGAAGAACCATTCGCCACCCCAAATACAAAAACTTGTTTTGAACGAACGTCGGTGAACTCGTAACCACAGCTATGAAAAACGCCAAGCGAACTGATCACCTCACAACATCCAAAAATAAGTGTGAACGGTTTTAATAGCAAACGAATAGGTAACCACGATTACACACGGAAAGTAGCCAAACGGTAAACAAAACAAACGTTCTGAACTAGGATCTAAAAACAAATTCAGCTAATTAAACTGATCTAAACTTTGCGAATCCAAACGAAACCACAAAGGTCATTCGGCACCTTTTTCTCACTCACTAAAAATTTGCATACGAGTTCAGAACATGTGACAGATAACGCAACAACAGCCACGAAAAAAAAAATTCATGTCCTGTGAACATTTTCGTTAAAGCGGAATGAATAGAGACCAAAATTACTGCAAGGATACAAATCGAACACAAGTTATAATCTTTTCTTTTCGGGAACACAAATATTTCGATAATTGACTGCGTTGACTGAAAATGACAACATGATCCGCCTCTTTGTAGTTGGAGAGAGATAAAATTAATTACTGTCTGTAATTTATAAAGTTTAGAATTCAGTTTTGTGGTTCTGCACCTCTTAACAACTTTTCTTTCATATCAAATTTTGACAGATCCCATGACACAGAAAAAAGTTTGCCATTCATGGTAGCTCGAAAATGGTAGTATCTTTGCATCTGTTTGAAACACATTGAGCCTTTTTGCACTTTTTTAAACCAAATCTTCACTATTTATAGCTATTTAAAAAGTTACGAGTCATCTGTCCCATGACCAAGTAGTAATAAGGAGCATGGGTCTATTCCTTACATGATGTCACAAACTGCTTTGCATGCATTTTTACAAAGACTAATGCAATGCAAATCAGTTCGTGATGTAAAGTAAGGAATAGACCCATGCCCTTTCAAGCTCAGTCCTGTGACAGATGATGGCTAGATTTCGTAACTTTTACATCCCAAAAAAATTCAATATTTGGTTGAAATAGGTGCCAAATGGCACAATATATTTCGGACAGGTGCAAAGATATCTTTAAAGTGCCTATGAAGTAAAAAATGATGTTTGCTTATTTTAAAGGCCTTTATAAGTGCGTAAGAATGGCACTTTCTTTTTTGAAAGATCTTCTTTCATTCCCAAGATATTCAAGTTTTTGCTTAAAAATTGATGACGTCACAAATGGTTAAGGTGATTCCCTAGTAAAAGAATCCGCCATAGACTTGCAATGAAACTTGGCATGCTGTTGTTACAGAACAAGGAGATATTAAAAAGGTAATAAAAAGAGGGGGTCACCGTGCTCGTTTTCATGCCACTATGCTGACAAATATTGTTATTTAGGTGACTTTTGGTAATCTCCGTGCGCAACAAATAAGCTCAATTATTTTTCAGTGCAGCGCATTATGTCAGATAGAGTTTGACTTTCTTTGATTGTTTATTCATCTACGTCCCAGAAAAGATGTTATACCCTGTATATTTTTATCCTTTAAAGGAAACATAATTTGGACATGCGCTGTTGGGTCTGTTTTGTCTCCCTCTGTAGAATTTACTTCATTTGCCAAAAAAGTAGCCATAGATTTCTGCTATTTTTTTCTCAGTTATTGAGGATACCATTCTCATTAAAATTATGAAATAAAAGATATAGGTCACCGTGCTCGTTTAAGAGAAAACGAGCATTTATTTCACTGTTGCGCTTAGGCCAAGGGAAATCTCTTACGTTACGTATGTACACGTGCTCATGTGCGCGCGCTAATGATTTGGAAATCGTGCACAGTAGGGATGCGCAATGCAATACTAAGGAATCACCTTAAGGAAAAATATACATCACAAAATGAAGGATACCTCTAGAAATATTTGAGTGATGCCATTCAAACTTGGCACCAGTAATGTATGTCAGGTAAGATACAAAATGACCCCCCACCTTGCTGTTATCATGGCAACAGTTTGACTTCCCAGTTTATTTCATGTGAGATTCACTTTCCCAGTTTTTGTGTTAATCAAGCATTGTTCACTTACGATGAGCTAGTCAGTGGACGTAAGGTACCTCGGGCATCACATGTGTTTTAAGTGTGACCATCCGTCACTCCTCATCTGGTAAAATAATGGGGATATAATTATGGTTCTTGGCAAGCAAGGCCTGGAACCTAGGCTGTTGTCATGGCAACATCATAGGGGGTATAATTTTTCGTCTTACCTGATGTACATTACTGGTGCAAAGTTGGAATGGTATCACTTAAATATTTCCAGAGATTTTGTGATGTATATTCTTCCTAAACCATTTGTGACGTCATCAATTTTTAAGCAAAAACTTGAGTATCTTGGGAATGAAAGAAGATCTTTAAAAAAAAGAATTTGCCATTCTTACTCACTTTTAAGGGCCTTTTCAATAAGCAACCTTAATTTTTTACTTCATAGGCACTTTAGGCAAAAAAAATATTTTGCGGTTAGGTGCGCTTTAAATTAATGGGCACCTGACTTGTCAATTTTTGAAACCAGTGTTATAGACAAATAGTGCTTCTTTATGCAGGCTGACAATTCACTTGAAATACATTTTGAAACCTATCAGGTTAATTTTTCTTCCTTCACCAAATGAATGAAACTGGCAAGTGTCACCCAGGCCAGTCTCACAAAATACTAATAATTATCAATGTCATGTATAGAGCATTTTGATGCCTGAAAGCAAGACAGGTACTACCCTGAGAGTTTCCACTTTTTCATTTTGATGGAACTGAGTGTTTTTTTTTCCCTAGCATTATACATTTGAGGTTCATTTCTGGTTTCAATACGGTTCTGGCTTTATCGCTGAAAGTTCATTTCTTTGTTTTTTCCCATTTTTTCCAGCTGAAACAATAAAATAAGAAGTTGCATGTTAAAAGTTACAAGGTCTTTTTATTATGATCTGTTTATCGTTTTTGGGAATTTCTGGAGAATTCGCCCATTTGAATTTCATTTGTATTTTGTCATAAACCACGAAGTTTAGAGACAGTTCACAAGAAAAAGGACCTCTTGATTTTTTCACGATTTTTTGGATTGACTATGCATTTACTACATTTTTCTTGTGGTAACAATAAGAAGCATTTCAATATACTGAGTTTTTTCCTCTCGAGTTATAACTCGAAATTACTTTTGAAATTACTAATTACACAAGTTACTCTGTGTCATTAACAAACATATTCCTTATATAAAGGGGGAAGGCTGGTGCAAATGGGGAGAGTGTCACTGATTTTTTATGCGGGGAAAAGGGGGAAGGGGCCACATAAATTCAGACATGCACATTAAGGTATGAATCGTGATTTAAAGGAGTGGGTCGGGGGGGGGGAGGGGTGTCAGCCAAAAATTTGTGGCACAAAGCGGAGGGTCAAGAAAATTCATTGATTGATTGATTGATTGATTGATTGATTGATTTTTATTGAAATTTAGAATACGTTACAGATTATCAGACCCGCAGGTAGCGTAGCTAATCTAGGCGGGCCCGAAAATAAGGAAAAATCAAAGACTGCTTAAAAAGAAAATTATATTGGTAGGAATATAAAGTTGAGATAAAAAAGAATAATGTTTAAAAAAAAAAGAGAGAAGAAAAGTTGAACAAGAAGTTGATTTAAGTAACAAATGAAAGCAAAGGAATGCGCTGCCAACGTTGGCACTATTGCGTTTTCATCTACAAGCGTTACGATACGGCGTAAGGTTATGAAGTACTTTTCTTCACCTTGCATATAATTCCGTCTAGGTCGTAATATGAGTCATCGGACTCTAAAACTTCAAATAACAATGATCGAATTTTCTTCTTAAATTGATGTTTAGGTAGATTACGAAGATTAGTTGGTATCTCATTCCACAATTTCGCGCCAATTCTCGAAAAAGCATATTTTTGAATTTCTAGATTTGATTTTTTTATATAAAAATTATCGGACGTTGAGGACCTAGTATTGTATGAATGAACTCGAGAAGTGGGAAGGAACAAGTCTTGAATATTAGAGGGTACAAGATGATTACTTACATCATGCATCGTTTCTGAAAGCAGTTGATAATAAAGAAAATTAAGTGGTAAAATATTTGCATCGAGAAACAACGGAATTGCATGATCTCGAAAGTTAGCGAAGTATATGAATCTAAGGGCACGTTTTTGAAGAACGAGAAGTTTGTTTAACTGGGACTTGCTAGCTTGGCCCCACGCAATCAAGCCATAGCGAAGATAGGGTGCAACTAAAGAGTGATATATAGAAATGAGTGTGCGGGAAGGTACAGAATGCCGCAATTTTGATAATAATCCAATTGTTTTACTGATTTTTAATAGAATCGCATCAATTTGATTGTTCCAAGAAAGTCTATAGTCAATTAGAACACCTAAGTACTTAACGTAATCTTTGCATTCTAATGGCACGAACTTGTTTGTTTGGTTATCAAAAATATTAATTTTAGGTGTGTAGGCGAGTTTCTTCTGATAGGGACGGAAGATAATGAAATTTGATTTTTTTATATTAAGACTTAATTTGTTAGATATTAACCATTTACATACCTTACTGAGTTCATCATTCATTATTTTCTCTAAGCATTTAAGATTTTTATGGAAAATAGTATGTTAGTATCGTCAGCAAAAAGATAGAATTTAAATTTTAGTGACGAAGAGTAGATATTATTAACATATAAAAGGAACAACAGAGGACCTAATACGGAACCCTGGGGAACTCCACACACAATATTTGATATATCAGAAGTTAGAGAGTCAACAGCTGTAACTTGCGTCCTTTCTCCCAAATAAGAAGAGAACCAATTAATTATTATACCTCTAAATCCATAAAAATCCAGTTTTTGAAGTAAGATAGTATGGTCAACGGTATCAAAAGCCTTTTGGAGGTCTATGAAAACGCCACAGGAGATAAGACCTTTATCCATATTTGACTGTATTTCGTTAACAATATCCAAAATAGCATGTTCTGTTGAGTGTCCCTGTCTGAAGCCATACTGCGATGTGCACAAGATGTTTTCTTTTTCTATAAATTTTTTCATCCTTTTATACATTAACTTTTCAAAAATTCGATTAAAGCATGATAATAATGAAATTGGTCGATAGTTATTAGGATCTGTATCATCATCATTTTTAAAGACTGGTATAACTTTTGCCATTTTTAATTTAGATGGGTATATCCCGAGTTCAACAGACTTATTAAAAATATCGGCTAAAATATCCTTAATAATATCACTTGCACACTTCAGTATGTGCGTTGGACAGGAGTAAAACCCGTGTGATTTGTTATTTGGCATTGAGAGTATCTCTAACTTGATTTCGTTAGGCATTATTGGTTGAAAGAAAAATGACGAGGCCGGTGAGTTACTTTTATCAAGAAAATCAGTAAAATGTTTGTCTGAATTTAAAAGTTTGTTTGCTAGATTCGGTCCGACGCTCGTAAAGTGTTTGTTTAGAATGTTTGAGATCGCAAATTTATCATTGGTGGTAGTATTACTCCCTCGCTGTTTTAGGTTATGAACTGTTATATTATTTTTCTTTTTGCGGTTTAGTAAATAATTTATCCCTTTCCATGTCTTTCTCATATTAGAAACGTTGTGATTAAAATATTCGTAAAAATACTTTTTCTTACTTACACGAATTAAATTGGATATTGCATTTCGATAGTGTTTATACTTGCTTTGGTCTCCACTCATATAAAGTTGATTTTTTATTTTAATTGATGCCCTGATTCCCTTAGTAATCCAAGGTTTCGAAAGCTGCTTTGCTTTCCTTTTAGATAATGTTTTCATCGGAGCATACTTATTCAAAACCTTGTTTAATTTGGTATAAAACATGGAAAATACATGATTGATATCTTCACCACCTCTAATGAAGATCTCGCACCAATCCACTTGCGAAAGATCCGAGATAAAGGAATCCCGCGAAAAGTTGGAAAAATCGCGGACTTTTCGAGCTCTAGCTTTAGGTCGTTCTGCAGCAGAGTTTAAAATACAAAATTGCGAAAAGTGATCACTAATATCTGAAACTATATTGCCACTAGCACAGACGTGATCAGGATTATTCAAAAAAATATTATCAATTAGTGTTGCTGAAGTTCGTCTTACTCGAGTTGGTTTGTCAATTGTTGGAATGAGATAACAACTTTGAAGACTCATTAAAAAATCATGACTATAACTTGAGCTCTCTATTTTGAGGGCATCGAGGTTGTAATCACCTAAAACACAAATCTGTTTACCTGAAGCCGAAAATTTCTCGATGGTCTCTTCGAAATATCGCAAGAACCGTTCTGGTTTATTGTGCTGCCTGTAGATGACTCCGCAAATGATGTTTTTCTTTTTAACAAATGATATTTCGATCCACAAAGCTTGAAAATATTCATTACCAGTTTTTTCAATAACTCTATAGTTGTGTGCTTCATCTATGAATAAGCCGACACCCCCAAAGGATAAAGGTGTCGGAACGAATTCAAAGTTATATCCAGGAATGTACGGTTGAAAGGCGCCTAAATTTGAATTGGTAATTTTGGTTTCGGAAATACCTATTATATCAAAGTGAAGTTCAAGCTCCTCTAAAATATGTGTTTGAAAATTTTCTAAGTTTTTGTTCAGGCTTACGACATTATTGTGAAGGATAGAAAAACAAGAGTCCGATTTTGGCCATTTCAATTTTGCCTGCTGAAAACTGTGTGGAGAGAAATATCTACTTTGTATTTGATTTTTAAATAAATTTTCGTAAGGGCTAATATTTGCATCCAAGTTGACATTAAGATCAAATAAATTTAAATCGTAAAGACTAGGTAAGTTTTCGAGTTCATATTTTGTTGGTTGATGATTTACCGATAGGCTATTATTAAATTCAAACATGACCTCTCTCCAAAACAGGAATGTTTTATAAACTCCCTGATTGGGCTACCCTGATTGGGCTATCCTGATTAATGTATGCATATTTTTCGTATATGTATTTTCTAAATCCCCTTCCTCCTCTAAATAATGAGCGGTCCCTAGCGAAACCAAATCACATTCCAGATAATTGAGTATCGAAAGAAATCGAGATTTCATTTGGGTTTACTTTGCTGTTGGATTGTTCGAGAAAAGTCGCGCCTCCTCCTCAACCAATCATCAATTACGCACGTTTTCCCGTGTTTCAGTTCTTGGATTTCACATTAGCTCCTTGTGATATTTTCCGGCCTTTTTTCTGATTACTTGTTGTGATTAGTTTGGTTTTACGACACTCAATGAAAAAGGCCTCAAAAAATGAATGGTCGGCGCTGTGTTTAATTTTGACATCCCTTCGGGGATTTGTTTTTTGGAATAATATTTGTTTCACTGACAAACGACTTCTCTTTTTCAAGCAAGACACGACTCAAAAAACTTTTTTTCATCAAACATACATTACCAATTCTAATGTATTTTCTCTGTTAGTAACTACATTCGAACAATTATCATGCTGCATAAGCTCATGTAGAAAATCACCCATTGTAATTGTCAAAGAATATTGAAAGAGTGCTCGCGTCAAGACAGCGTTGCTCTCGTCATCCAAAAAACAGGCATAACAAAGGAGTAAAAAGTGTTTCTCTCCGCGTATGCATTCAGAAATTGAGGTTGGCATGTTGTTTAAAACCAGCCACTCCACTAGTTTTTCGCAGTCGTAGCTCTCTTCCTTTAAAGTAGCACTTTGCTTCGCACTTGCCATGATGGACCTTCTTGCGAGCTTGTCGACTGCAGGAAATGTGCGGTGTAGCTGTGGGGTGTGCCTTTTGCGTACAAGACGTGTATGCCTGTGTGCTGATTGGCTATAAAGTTGACATGTCATATGTCACTTCTTGTCGTCCTATTAGGGAGCTTTGGCAACGTCGACGGCAACGCCTTTCAAAAGATACATGTGAGTAAAATTGGCGCCAAAATTGTCTTTAGCATCTTTATGCGAAGATATGGGAGCGTGCCCGCTCCAATTCCGTTTAGAAACGTGAAAAATTCGCCATCAGGCCTCACATTCTCGTAATGCCTAAAATCTTGTACCTGTGCATTCTTCCTTTGCAGACAACACCAAGAAATGTTCAATGTTTTTGATGCACGTGCAAATCCATGATGGTCATTAAATCTATTGTTCCTCAACGTTCCCGTTGCACGACGGTGACTGCAATGACAGCGGGACAAAATTGGTTTAATTAGCAAAGTATGCCCTAAAAGAACGTGCAACGCTTATGAATGGTTAATAGATACATGCATTCACTCCGAAAAATAGGCGTCCAACTGAAATATGTTTACGTGAAAATGTGGGAGCGCAGTACAGTTAAAATAAGAAAGGTGAAAAATTCAGCGTTGGGGCTCGCCTTCTCTTTTTTGGACATCGTTGTTTTTGCTGAAATGGTCTCCAAATGTACAAATATTATTGCACATGAACAGCCATTATTCTCGTTAAAATCTATTGTTTCACCACGTTCCCGTTGCGATCGTGGTTTGCTAAAATTTGCCAAATAATACCAGAACGGGTGTGATATACTGACTTAGAATATGAAATAAAACCATGTTAATGTTTGAGAAGCTAATATTGCGATAAAAAGAAAACAATTTAACTTTATTCGCAGATGTAAGCCGTCTACACGATGTCTCTAGTTTTTTTTAACTGAGTCACATAATACGCCGCCGCACAGAACCTCGATACTTTTTTTCTCAGTATTTTTGCTCGATCGAACAAGGTAGTTTTTCCAGCCTCAGATCTTGAATCGTTCTTCTTATTTGACGAGTACCGCTTATCTGATTCCATCTTCTTCGTAGGAACATTAGGTCAGTTTTAGACTAGACGTCTGGCCCTCGTTAGAAGAGTTCGTAGAATGAATGTCTCGTGTCCAAGCGATGTAGCGCGTCGGGCTTAAACTGTAGATGGCTAAACCCTTATATCAGATTAAAGCATATAGAGTTGGCTATCCAACTATACTAAGAAGTGTAAAATAAAATGAATTGTCGATTATTTCATAACCACTAAATGCGAATTCCTGAATCACCTTTTGAAAGCTACAAGCCGAAGTAAAAACGAATTTTGTTTTTCGCCTATTCCGTTTCTTCCTCGGTTTCAGAACCCAAAGCGCCAATAAACGTGCTTGCGTTTTTGCCATATTCAGTTGCAGTAAAAAGTTACAGAACATATTCGAAATCAGTGCAGGGAAAGTTTACTACCCCTCCTGGCGAAATTTACGCGTGAATCTCCAAAAAACTCTTGTGTTTCGCAATGCGCTGTAGCTCGGCTTTTCTTGGAGCTGGTCTGGCAAAATGGGGAAGACAAAATTAACGCTACAGTAAAAAACAGCATCAGTGAATTTTCAAAAAGGAGCGTTTGCTGTGTTATATCTCCAGTTTTGCCCCATGGCCGAATGTTTTTCTTTTAGAAATGTGCGCGAGGTGGGATTCATTCTGAGTATTTCGTCGAACATGCGTTAATACTAAGGGGGTACCGAACGGTTAAGCCCGCCGCACACGTGAGGAAAGAGCTGAGCAAAATTCCTCGCGAGGCAGTTAGCTCAGCCGTTTCATCACGTGTGCGGCAAATTTTCGGTGAGAAATTCGCCTCGCGAGGCGATGAGGAAAATATCAAACATGTTTGATACTTTCCTCACGTGTGCGGCGGGCTTTAATAAGATGTTTACCCACCACCCCACCCTTCTTTCAGGACAGAAGTACGCGTTATTGGTAAACTCAGAAAAATATAACACTAACAACACAAAATGTACTGTATTATATGTTACCAGTATGGATCCAATACAAAGATAAATATACAGTAACTCAACTTAAATTGCAGTGATATTCTGTGTAGTACTACGTTTCCCATAATCAAGATGTAACTAGAATAGCTCCATGATACATACAAGGGACACAAGGCTCAAGAATATGGTAAATAACTGAATAATATTTTTAAACAGTTCTTGTTTTAGTGGAATGGCGACAACGAATAACAATTCAGTGCTAGGGTTCTACTTCCCGGCGGCAACTAGCTATTTATTTATTCTCGAACAGAAACGAAAAAGAACAAATTCACGAAGTGCACCGGAACGAGAAACAATATAAATAACGGCACTTTTTTTAAAACTATAGATTCCAGACATAATTTCTTAGCTAACAAAGATGGAGCTTACTCAATTTTGCATAACCAAATCAACTGAAACATGAAGTAGGGTCGACAAGGGTCAAGTTAGTAGAACTTTTACGTATCTATCGTCCAGCTGTTTTGCAGTCAAAAATATATTGCTTAAATGGAATTTTTAACTTCCCGGAAACACTGTAAGCGTGGTGGACCTGGTAGGAAGGAAGGTCGTCACAGCGAGTTATTTGATACCCTTGTGGAAGGCGTGATTCTTCAATTATGGCAGTGTTCATGACAGTGTCGAAGGCCACGGTATCCATTGGCTGTAGAGCAAAAAATGTTCCTACGCCTAGAATCTGCCAAATCTTAACTAGTCGGCCAAATTCTGGGAGTCCAATATCGGTAATGCCCATGCGCAGTAACGTGTTGTTTCCTGGGGTGTATAATATGCCATTTATTGTCATGGAATTGCATTGGAACAAATGATTTTCATCTGTCCATTCTGTGGGATAAAAATTGTTTATCGATTCCCTCACGTTTCCTGCCTCGTCACCAACAATAACTTTAGCCCTTCCTTCATGTTTTTCGTGCCCAAATAGAGGACTTGTATCAGTTTCTTGATCAAAGACTATGGCATCCGCACATTCAATTTTCTGATGTTTTATGGCCAGCGAATATGGAAGATTTTTAAAATTTTTAATTTTTCCTGCAAGGTCCTTAAAGTAAGAATGCTTTCCCTCATATCGCATACACCATGATCGTACGAGTGGGCCGAATTGAAACATCTGGCTAGGGAGATGCACCAGGTAGTGCTGCTTTGGTATGATCCTTGCATTAAATACACTTTTAAACAAAGTTAAATGATTCTTTATCGCTGTCTTTAAATATAAGATACTTTCACTGGCGATTTTGGTTGCAAAAGCCATGCTCATGATCTCCAAAAGGGAAGACAAACATTCCCAATGTGCATTATTGTTTTCCACATATTTTGAAAGAATGATGGGTAATATAGCGGCCAAAAGCCACATTCTAGACGAAGTTTTCCCCAAGTTAGTAGAGCTTTCACGTGTCAAGTCAGCCTCTTTGATAACAAACGGCCGATCTTTCGAATGTGCGTAGCCCAAAGGAAAAATGCGGAACTCATCGTTCAGCTGTGTTAACGAAAAGTATCCCTCATCTATATAGTATCTCAGGAGATATTTAATTTCATACGCAAGGATCCCTTCCAAGAAAACGTGCATGATGTCCATAGGGAGCTGTTGAGTTACGTCAAAGAACGGCGTCTCGAGGAGTTTACTCCTTGAAGTCACCCCATATTTCTTGGAGTAATATTCTTTCAAAAACGACGATGGTGCGTTCTCGATTAGTTCAAGATGTGAGGCATGTTCCTCTTTCGTCCTTAGCGTAAATTCTTCTTCTGTGAAGCATTCCTGCATTGTGTCAAAAGTGGCCATGCAAAACCTGCACTTTCTAGAGGCCCCGCCAACACTTTCTTTAAACCCTCCGCTCAAATGGCTTGCTGGGGTGTCTGCCAGGAGGGCTAAAAGCCCTCCTCGCAAAACAACATCTCCTCCGAACACCGGAAATGAATGGCCGTTCGCAAGCACGTGTAAATCTCTCACGATCGGTTCAAATA
Organism: Pachyseris speciosa; assembly: GCA_016490735.1. Classification (NCBI taxonomy): domain Eukaryota; kingdom Metazoa; phylum Cnidaria; class Anthozoa; order Scleractinia; family Pachyseridae; genus Pachyseris; species Pachyseris speciosa. Next base: position 185,449 of record JAEMWC010000121.1, on the reverse strand, counting down.
TTGCATTTACTCCATATTTCCTTTGAAATTTCGTCTTGCAAATTGCCAATAAATGTATGGACTTCAGCTTAGATCTATTCATTAGCTTGATATTGGCGAGTTGGTAATAGCAGAAATTCAATTTGTGTACTTTGTTGGTCAAGGGATTGTTGATATTGACATCGTCGTAATAAAAGATAAGCTGCAACGCATAGTTGTCGCATGCGAAAAGTTCATGACTCTGCAACAAAGTTCCGTTGCCAAAATCTTCATAAGTTTGAGGAATTTTACTTTGCTGCTGGCCTTCAAGTACCATAGATAATATGTTGGAAGATGATAACTGCACTCGTAAAGTCTCCAGTAATGGAATGTAGTAAAATTCCTCGTCGGTGCTGACAATTCTCTTTTTATTTTTCACCTTTTTTAGAATCCGTTTGGTACCAAGCACAATCTTTTTGGGTTCCTGCGATAGAATAGGAATGAAAGAGGTTGATGATGGTTAGGAAACAGTAGAAAGTGGGCTAGGCAATGACATCTTTTTAAGTAATTGTAATCAGTTTTTGTAAATTAAGGAATATTAACTTCGGAATATCCTGGGCCGCTGTCTTTCAAATTTATCTGAAAGTCGATCATTGATGTAATTCTGAGACCTGGCTTTACAACTATGGCAATATTTTCATCACATTATTTTCAGATTATTTCGAAAACTTTACTGTCATGCGAAACATGAAAAATTCTGGAAAAGGTCTTAGAACTTAAGCGTCACGGAGATTCACAAGCTTGAAAGAGCGTGAACCCTGCTTCGTGTTCTCATTAATTAATAATTAATTAATAATTAGCTTAAAATAGTAATAAAACATTACCACATAGGGAAGTTGGACTTTCCCTTCTCTGTGATGTGTCACGAGATCTGAAGATAGGGTTTCAAACGAAGGTACAGAACCAGAAAACGCGTCTTCGTAACCACTGATTTCTTGAACGTCGATGCCTTCACCAGCAAGACATTCGTCTATTTTGCGTTTCAAATTGTGCATCGACTGATGTATATATAATTCCGTAACGTGTGCAATCTGTCGGGTGCACTTCTGGGTAAGTTTGTTCTCCTCTCGTATTTTGATGATGTACTTGGTAGCCACATCTTCCTCTGTCTGATTGTTATCCATCATGGTTTTATTTGCAGGCTGCAATCTGCCATAGTCGTCGGCGTCGCTATCGTCTTCACCAAGTGCGTTTTCTTCCACCGCAGAAGTGGTTGTCACGCTATCGTCACAAAGTGAGTGTTCTTCCACATCTGTTGCCTACAAACTACAATGAAAAAAGGAATCAAGAAGCAAGTTCTGGCAATCTACATGGCAAATATTCATTCATACCGTTGTAAGATGTCCGTTACTACTGCACTGACGTGGCCGTATTATCTTCTTCATTAACGACCATGTATTTAAAAAAACCTCATGAAAGCCGTTACCTGGCAATACCGTATTTTCTCGAGTAAACGCCCCCGGCGTTCCTTTAAAACTCGGCAGTTTTAACCTGGCGTTTATACGAGGCCGGCGTTTCATCGGGCTCCGGCGTTTAATCGAGAAAAGTCTCCTTCGCAGCCGTTGCAAGGGTCGTCACGCAACGCTACTCCCCACTGTTGGGAGGAGCGTTGCGTTAGGATTAGCAATATCTTGTGATTGTGGAAATCTTTTTTGCAACCCACATTTTGAAATCGACCATATATTCGAGGATTTCATTTGTAGTATAAACTATGCAAGGTTTTATTAGTATCAGTTGTGTTTCTCAGATAATTTTGAGTATTATTTTTGGTCACGGACCACGACCTTTTCCCTTGTCGAATGTTTGTTATCTGACTTTTTTTTTTTTAACTGGATGCAAATTTGTTTCAGGTCATGCTTCATTGCATCGCCAACCTTCAACGATGCCTCCTTCAGCATAAAAAGTTAAAATATAAGTTCGAAAATAGAATTTGTGTAATTCTATTAACAGTACTTAATAACATAATTAAGCTAAACTGCTGAATACCCCGCCACTTATTTGCATGTGAATAGCGTGTATTGTCATCTGTCTCGTTTTTCAAACGATGCCGCAACAAGAACACAATAGTGGTCAGAAGTGGCAGGGTATTCATTAGTTCCTCTTCAAATATTAATTTCAGATTTGTACAACCTTGCTCAGCTGCTAGTATTAGTTGAGGCTGCCTTCCGTTTTCCTCGGGAGCTTCACAATGCAGAAGCGCAATATGGCGGTCACGCACGTGTCGAACAAATGAATTTGCCTTTATGTACTCTTTCTCGCAACCGTCTAAATTGCACCTTATGCGAAATATTTCACCTTCTTCATGCCAACGACTCAGATGCGTCAAAAGACTAATTAAAAGTAAACAGTAGAATGAACAAAGTGGGCAATTCCACGCCATATTCTTACACATTGGACACGACTCTTGAGCTCCCATCATCTGCGCATGACTAGCAAGGACGAGAACTCTGGGAAACTCTTTCAAGTAGCCCCTCAGTCTGATTGGTTTTGAACGGATTTTATCCGGTCCATATTGTACGGAACGCGCCCGACTCGTAAGCAAAAAACTTGCAATATCGACGGTGGCGGCGATAAAAGTTTACAGTGTTCTTTTCCTGAGAACGAATAAGAAATGTACATTGTTACAAAATGCATGTGCAAAGCTGTTGCTCTGCCTGTTAAATCTCCTGTTTTCCCTTACCATCATGGTTTGCTGAGTTTGCCCTAAAGCAGTGAATAAAATTACTCGAGAAAAAAATACTTTTTTAGTGAGTGCGGTTATTAGATCGAGATGAAAGGCGTTAATTACACCATGTAACCTATGCGCAGCGTAGTGTGTACCCTGAGTATAAAAAAGGTTCTTGTATTGATATGATATTAATTTCCATCACTTTATAATAATTGTTCACCATAGCTTACGTAGTAGAAATCACCTTTGGATTCAATAATCCATATCTATGCACCCTCTTCTTGTCACGAAGAAAGCGAAGAGGAGGGAGTGTGAGAGATTCTTTTAAATTAATAGTAGCTAATAAGAGGGGGCTTATTTTAGGAATTACAGCATAGAGATTCCCTGTACAGGTCATTCGGTGGGGTTAATTCAAATATTTGCTGTCATTACTCGGGCCCGTAGGGAACCGAGTTATAAATCATGTTAAATTTCAGTCCTTTTTTTTCCTGTGCAGCAAAAGGCACAATAGAAAGCACATGGCGGTGTTTTGATTGGGCAATGCACAACAGAAAGCACGTGCCGTCATTTACGTATACATACATACATACATACATACATACCTACCTACCTACCTACCTACCTACCTACCTACCTACATACATACATACATGTGTAACCTTTATTTCAGTGTCTAGTCGTTCTAGCGCCAAGGCACTAATTGGGGACACTCTGACATTAAAGAAAGATCTCGAATTTGCATAACCTTGTTTACGTGTAATGTGACACCTTCCCAACCAGACCCAAGTGAGCGCTCAAGGTTAAACAATCCACTTCTCACGACCTGAACACATTTATCAGCACAAATCTTTGTAAAGTTGTGAAGATTTTAATCCAGGAAACTTTGTCCGCGTGAAATGGGTTGGAAGCCACATACTGTGCTTATCGGTCGATCGATCAGAAAGATTTCCCGAACGCCGTGACAGTTCTACGTTTAGGGCTTTACATGTGATATAAGCTTAAGTTTTATGTCGGTAGGGTTCCCGACAAACAAGTAGACTCGAACATCATGATAAGCGCAATGTGTCCGATGTAGGAAGGACAACCTTCTCTCTTATCTTTTGGTTAGCGCTATAAAATTAGGGATACACACTATGGGTGCTTTCCATTATGCCCAAGATTTCGGAAATTTCGGTCGGAATTCAAATGGATTCCTATTAGTTGGCCCGGTTTAATCGAAAAATGTCGTTCCATTTTCCTCGGGTATTCCCACTGATCTCTGACCGGTCAGTTTGGCATAATGGAAAGCACCCTATATTTTTTTAAGCCCGAGTTTGTTCAATAAAGCCGTGTTACGTCCATATCTGGTCATAAAGCAATTGTTATCTGTAATCCGTACATAATGCATAGCCGGCGATATACGAAGGAAGCAAGGATTTGTTCAAAGTCTTGCAAAGAGCTGCATAACCACAGTACGCATTTTTACCTGTAAAATGCGTTTCGCTGACAATTTGTTGAATGATAAAACAATTGTCCTGCTTAACCCCTTCCCTAGCTGCCAAGGGCACTTTATATATTTTACTCTGGCTAACGCCAGACGATTTTACTCGTCAAAGGGAAACGTCCTTGGCAGTGAAGGGGTTAAAAACTATCTCCTTAATCTTGCGGAATATCGTCTGATTTTAGCCAACTCGACTTACGGCCTCGTCTGCCGAGTATCAGGCGACATTTCGCGCGATTTCGGAAGATAATTGTTAAACGGCAAGGGGGTTATTCTAGGATTTATGGTATAGAGATTAGCAATACAGGCCACTGCTACTGTATACCAAAGAATGTTTATGGACAGTATATTAATAAAGAAGCCAAGTGACGAACGACTTTTCTTTGCCATTAACTCTCTTTGTTCAGGCATGAGCAGGATTTAAACTCACTTCCCCTGGATTACTACTGTTGGGTGTGGTCATCAGGAGTAATGTTTTTCTTTGAATTTTTTTTTTACACTAGATTTACAAGAAAGATATTACACTACTACAAGGTTATGACTTTTTATTAATTTGTTTTAATCTATATTACAAACAGGCAACATTAAGGATAACTGAACGAAGTAGGTGATACACGTTGGTAAAAAATTAGTGTAACGGATAAACGTGAAATACAAATATATAGAAATTAACGGGATTCGAGTAAAACGCCTTGCTGGTGTTTAAGGTTTGGCCGAAGCTGTCACCATGACACTGCTAGGAGTTGTTCGTGACCATTTTCCAGTGAGAATCCGAAGGAGAGTGTGACGTTCTAATGTTCCACGATCAGTTTCACTTGATCCGTTGTCCTCTGCACAAAGGGCAAAACCGAGCATAGCTTTAATTCATTGTACTTGAATACCCTAAAAGACAAAAAAAGGAAAAAGACTAGTGAAATCCATATGATACAATCGCCAAGTCCAATGTTTCAACGACACTCAATTATTTCTTAGCGCCCGTCCTATTATGCACATGTATGTATGTGTGTATGTATGTAAGACTTTATTTAAACACGGAAAGTCATCAGTTGAGTATTACAAGTTAAAAACTAAGACTATTGACAACTGCTTTACATGATTGCCGTGTGGGAATCCGATAAATAGCGCACGCTAAATTAAGCAAGAAGGTGGTATGTTCTCAATAAACCCATTGAAGACAAAGAAATGTCCAATTTCTCCTAAACGAGGTCTGTGACTCATCTTTTACCCGGTGGACTCCAGCGTCATGGTTTTTATGTAATCGATGAATTATCTCAAAATAAGAA
>JAEMWC010000121.1:167500-175000 GCA_016490735.1 Pachyseris speciosa | reverse complement strand
TCCTTCAACAGTGTGTTATATACATTTTTGGTGGAAAATTTTTCATCATTTTTCTCATTTTCGGTCGGATACAAAAAAAGACTTTGAGTGCAGGTTTCCATGAGCTTGGTATAGTGTTTATAAGACCAAAGTAGACAGTGAAGGAGATTGTTAGCTTAAATTTGTTACAAACGTTTTTGGACGATAAGAAATTGCCATCCATCTGAAAGAGGTCACTAACCCGTATAATGTTCTTGTGGAACCAGTTTTTTGTAAAAAACTGGTTTACCATTGATTAAAATTTTCTGGTTGTTCCAAATTATCTCTTCATGGGTAGGGAGAGATCCCATGCAATCCTTTGCAGTTTGCAAATGTTTCAGTACTTCGAGGTAGAAGGGTGGTAAACTTGTAGCCTGTAATGTTTTGACGTCATAGCTGCAATCTGTGAGGAATGTTAGTCCCCGTGCTTTTCCAGGGCAACTTCAGGGATGATTTTCCAGGATGCAATATTTGCTGATTTTACACGCGGCACCCAAGCGACTTTTAGGGCTTATTCATGATATTAAAGTCAATCATCTTAAGACCGCCTTGTTTTTTCTCACCGATAAGAGTCGACTTTTCTATCTTTGCAGGTTTTTCGTCCGAGATGAAATTAAACAGTATTGAGTTGATTTCTGCAATCAGTTTTTTCGGAATGACAAGTACAGAAGCACTATAAATTAATTTTGAAAGCCCTATAGTTTTTACAATATTAATTTTTCCGTGAGGCGTCAGCTTTCTTCTTTTCCAACTATTTAAAGTCTTTTCTAAGTCCCTGATTTTCTCTACGAAGTTAAGTTCGTTTGCTTTAATTGAATCATACGAAAAGAAGATACCTAGAGCTTTTATTGGATCTTGAGGCCAGCGGAAACCAAAAGGAGTTTCGGTGTTATTTTTCCAACAACCAAGCCACATACCTTCTGTTTTTGTAGTGTTAATTTCCAAGCCGGATAGGTTTTTGAAGTCATTTAGTGAGAGCAGCTGTGCGATAGAAGCGAGGTCCTGCACAAAAACTGTGGTATCATCTGCGTATAGCGACACTTTGATTTCTTTTTCATCTACTTTGATTCCTTTTATCGTGGCTTTACTTCTGATTGCATTGGCAAGTACTTCTATACCAATTACAAATAACAGTCCAGACAAAGGACAACCTTGTCGAACACCTCTCTCTAAAACGAAAAATTCTGATGCTTGGCCATTGTTTAAAACACAACTTGTAACATTGGTGTAAAAAATTCTTACCCAGGTTTGAATGTCAGGTCCAAATTAAACTCATTAAGGGTATCAATAAGGAAACTCCATTCGACAGAATCGAACGCCTTTCTAAAACCAATAAAAAGAGCAGCTCCCGACAAATTTTTCTCTTCTGTATAGGACATTATGTCTAAAATTAAACGAACATTTTCGCCGATATAACGATTTTTAACATATCCAGTTTGGTCAAGGCAAATAATTTTCGGAAGAACTTTTACTAATCTGTTCGCGATTGTTTTTGCCAATATTTTGTAGTCAACATTAAGAAGCGAAATTGGTCTAAGGTTCTCAAGCGAGGTTATATCCTTATTTGGTTTCGGGATGAAAGTTATGATACCTCGTCTCTGTGAAATTGATAAGGTGCCACTGGCGAAAGCAAAGTTAAAACTGTTGATCATCTCAAGATGTAATTCTTTCCAACAAAATTTATAGAATTCGGCAGGTAGACCATCAGTTCCTGGCGATTTTTCGTTTTTAAAATCATGTAAAGCTTTTAAGCATTCTTCTGCTGAAACTTTTCCTTCACACTATTTTCTTAACTCAGACATATAACAGTAAGGCGTCACATAAACTGTCAATTGCCTCTTCAACAGTCTTAAGACTTAATAGGACATTTTAAAGCGATTCCTAATCTAACCTGGGATCAGGCGCTTCGCTAATTTATTCAACGCCCTGTCAAACGTGACCTCCAGTTGAAATACGGTAAGCTAAGCCGTTGACAACGATGATAAATATAGGCAAGCAAAGCGTGCGTGAGCTATTTTGAAATGGTTTATCCCTGCGCGACATGTGGACGACTGGAACTAGTAGCAAATGATAACAGGATACCATGATGCAATATTTTCAAACAAATGGCTAATTCGTGGCCATGGTTTCTCTTCTGTCTTTCTCGTTCTCGAAGGAACCGTTAGCGTGACCTGATCACACTTGTGATGGCGATGTTTAACGGCTACACTACCCTACTTTGCATGTTATACTATGCTTTATAACATAGCTGGTAAATTAGTGCAGTCAAATTCAATTGCGCGAGCGTGGTTCATATTCCTATTGTGCACGCTGATGACGTAGCAGAGGGAATTTCTCTTTATAGCGGAGCTCCGCGCGCCAAAGTTTCGTCGTGTAACCTGATTAATTTTCGATTTTTGTTTGTTTGAACCGGTAAGAATCAGCGTTTGGATGTCTTGGCTGGTTTTGGTAATTTTAGAGTGTACGTGTCTACGAGGGAAAGTGTTTTTTAAAAGCTTTAATTAAATTGCAGGCAGAAACTCACGCTCGAGGGAAAAAAGCCGATCAAATGCATGTCTCAAAATCTGACAGAAAGTTGTCAAAAAGCTGTCAAGAAAATGTCAAAAACCAGCGCTAAAGCTTCACGCTTCATTTGAAAAAGTTATACAGATCTTCGTCCAAAGATTGTAAATAATGAAGTGTCGCCGTTTAACTTGATTAATTCTCGGGCTTTTTGTTGAACCGGTAAGAATCAGTGTTTGGATGTTAAAAACAGCGAAATGTGTTAGTTGGCTTTGATTAGGAAGCTTACGAATCGACGACTTTTGCACGACGACGCCGTTAGATTGCGTTACATGCCCACCGCGCATGCCTTTCTGAGCACTTGCCAGCTTCGCGCCAAAGTCGACGACGTTGGTGAGAGCGATTTGCCGGCGTCTTGGAAAAAGGAGGACGTGAGTTAGTTTTCAAAGTTTTTTCTCGATACTTCGGGTATTTTTAACCGTCGACCGGTTAGCTCAGTGATAGAGCATTACTACCGTGCGGGAGGTCGCGGGTTCAAAACCCGGCTGGACCAACACTCAGGGTCTTTAAAATAATTGAGGAGAAAGTGCTGCCTTTGCAATGACATCTACAAACGGTTAGACTTTCTAGTCTTCTCGGATAAGGACGATAAACCGTAGGCCCAGTCTCACAACTCTTCATAATTCTCTGATTCTGTGGGACGTAAAAGAACCACTAGGGACGTAACAAAACTCTGGCAGTGACCACCCTAGTGTCTGTCTTAATTTGATATTGATATTACAAGGGCACTTATACTCAACTTCATTAATTATAAACTGCGTTATAGGCAGTCTGGCAAAGTGCCCCGGTCAGTGTTGTAAAGCGCCTAGAACAGCTAGTGATATAGGCGCTATATAAATAGAGTTATTATTGTTATTATTTTTTTTTTCTAGATACTTTAAGTATCACATTAGGGATATGTTCTTGACGTTTGATTTTCATTTTTTTTTTTGCCTGTTTTCGTTCAAGAAACGACCTTCTACAGTGCTATGGCGAAAGCTATGAGTCCAACCAACACTGAAAGCGGTCAAAGAACGACACGGTATGAATGAAAAGTAAATTGCTGTATGAAAAATCTTTCATTTTATTCACGCTTCACTGAAATATAAGACATTTTCTAGTGTACAATGAATTTGAAAGGACTAAAAAGTTGCTTTTTAACATTCGTGTCGACAGTTAGAAACAAGGACGAGATCATAGCTCAACTACAGAGCTAGGCGATTTTTCCTCTGTTGTTTTGAGTGGTCTTTATATAGCCAGCCTGATATTTTAGAACACACATTTCTCTTGACTTACAGCTGCGCTTCCTTTTCTGCCATGCAAACACATTTTGTTAGTCTGTCTTTTGTATTTTTTTTCTCGAGCTGCTGAGACAAACCAACCAACCAGTGTGATTTCATAAATAAATAGCTTGTTGAGAAAGGGTTGCATTTACAGTTAGCAGGAGTCAAAAATGCAAGGCTGCGCATTAAAATATCCTCATTATGTACTTTATCAAGCAAGAGTTTTGAAACGGTAACAGTTCCGTTTATAGAAATTGAGCTTAACTGATGCATCTACTTTCCTGTTGGTATTAAATTGAACAATTGATGTCTGCACAGAGCTCTTAGTGATATATTTAAACATTTATTAAATAATGTCCAAAATGACATGGTCACTGAAACATGACACTATATTTGGTCGCGAACTCATGCACTAGTTAGGAGCTGTGGAAGTACCGTTCAGGTACCAGAGAGCGGGGGAACTGCTTGGAGGAAATATGCAAAATTCTGAATAACATCAAATATACCCAATTTTGCGTTTCGCCAAAGGGTTTGAGAGACCGCTTGAAAATCCTAGAAAGGGATTGCAAGGCCAGGAAGAGAGAGGCCGAGAGGGGCTCGGGAGTTTCCCGGGAATATCGAGAAATAGATCAGATCATGGAAGACTATCTAGAGAGAAGAGATGAGGAAGAGGCTAAGCAGGCCAAAGAATCAGCTGAGGATCGAAACAAGGAGGATCAAGATAAAGCGACAGGGGAGGAGATGAGGGAGAGGGCTATGGAGCGGCTAGCTCAGACTAAGAAGCGAAATGGGAAAGACGAACCGCGAAAAAACGTCAAAAAAGCAATGACACAATCAGCTATCTCAGGGAGGCAGCAGAGAGGGAATCTCAGTTAAGACAAGATGAGTTAGAGATAAAGAGAAACAAGAAGAAGCTACCATGGCTACTCAGCACGCACTGCTTTCTCAGCTGCGAGATCAACAACAGTTACAGATGCAGCAACAGCAACAACAGCAACAACAGTTTATGCAGATGATGCAGACGATGCTTAACAGCCAGCAAACACAATCTCAGGCAATTATTGAACTTTTAAGAAAGGGACAGTAGTTTTGGAGTAGCTAGTATTGCTGTAGTAAAAGAAATCTTTTTTGTGCATCTTAGCATTTGAACAGAGCATTTGATTTCTTTCCATCACTTTATTGTACTCTGATGATAACGCGTTTTACACTACTAATAGGTTGTAGGTTGATAGAAACTCGGCCTTACACTCGTCGTTTGATTTCTCGTCTAAATTGAGCCTGTCGTAGTTCCAGTACGGAAACTCTAGATTTGTTGACTTGTGACAGTCGTACAAAAGTACAAAGTCTTGTTCGTTTATAAAGTTGTTTCGATAGGCGTATGCGATACAAGCTCTCGTTTCTCAGAAGTTAGGCTTTTTGGTTTAAAGAACTCGCCTTGTCAAAACATAAAAACAAACTTCAGAAACGGCGGGAAAATTTGCCGGTCGCGCACAAACGTCGTCGTCTTTACTGCGAATCGTAAATTCAAATTTGTCCAGGACGACGACGCGGGACTATAAGGTGACCCAACGGCGCCGTCGTGTGAAAGTCGTCGATTCGTAAGCTCCCTATTATTTTATCGTGGACGGTTCTGCGAGGGAGAAGCTCGAGTGGTTTTGCAAGCGCTGTCTTCGTTATAACTGGATGATGTTTTGCCCCTGAGAATTTTTAATCGGAAGAGGCTTTCTTGGTGGACATGGGAAATAACAGTGAAACTATCAAGCCACCTTAGAGTTTTTTGTGTCTTCTTAGTTAAGAAAAGAATTTGTGCGAAATGGCATCATTATTCAGCTCTGCCGCGTTCCGAGTGAATTCTTTCTCTCTCTGACTGATCATGAACTATCAGGTTCGTATAAGCTTAGCTTTTTGTCTTTTCTACGGACATTTATGTCAAATTTGCTTAAATTTTTAAAAGCTTACTAGCTAGTCTTGTTTACTTTCTCCACCTTCTCCAAGAATCTTTTAAGAAACATACGCATCGCACTTTGTTTCCTTGCAATGCTTTGTTTTCGATCCGCTTTGAAATCCTTTACGCTTTCATTTGTAAGTTATGTGGACTCAAGAATGTTTGTCTTTTTTTGCAAACGTTTGCCGAATCGAAACCTCTTCACTTTCCGTACAGCTGCTCAATTTTTTGGGCACAAAATTGGCCCAAGGAAAACCATGCGAAGTTCCTCGGTGACAGTAAGCTTTTATATAATATTTTAACTATTACTAACGCGTTGAAAATGTTATAAAACAATTTGGTTCATGTGTCAGCTTTGCGTTCATCGAGATATGAAGCACTTGGGAAGTTTAGAGAGCACTCAAGAAGCTAGAGTTGCTCTCAGCTACGCCTCGAGCAGCTCTTACGCATTTTTCGTGCTCTCCAAACTTCCCTCGTGCTTCATATCTCAATGAACGCACGCTGACGCATGAACTAATTGTTAATTACCACTTTATGATACTACTAGCTGTCATTCGTAACTATTAGGTAGCGCACCGAAAAAGATCTATAAGTCTAACAATTGTTGCAGTTTTGAGTACAAGCGAAATCTACATTAATGATGGCTATACTCGGCGATAATATTCTACTAGACTGCTTGAGACTTGGGAGGAGTTCCAGAACCCGGCAGATAGACTTACTTCTGGCTGTATATTTATTGTGGTCTCATTCGCTCAGAAGCCCGTCAAGCTAATTATCCAGCCAGGCCGACCGCATACTGGCAGAGATAGACCACCGAACCGGTAACTATGTCCCCTACACTTTTCGAAACAGTGCGTGGGTTCTTTAACGTCCCACAGGTTCTTAAATACAAGTGTAGTGAGACAGGACCTACGGTTTATCGTCCTGATCCAAAAAGACTACAAAGTGATTACAAAGTTTAACCGTTTCCAGAAGTCATTACAAAGACAGCACTTTCTCCTCAGTTATTTAAAGACCCTGAGTGTTGGTACGGGCGGGGTTTCAACCCGCGAACTCCCGCACGATGCTCTACTAGCCTCCGTGTCTCCTATTTCCTTTGTTGCACGCGGAAACGGGACGTCTGCGAAACCGCGTCGCTAATCGTGTTCCAGTATTCTCCTGTTTTCCCAGGATCTTGGGAAAGAACTGTGATTGGTAGCCAGATATTGGTCTTTGTTTGAGCAAATTCTGAGCGACACAAATCTTGTGCAAGGTCACAGAGCATTTATTGTTTACCAAGAAATTCTTTCTCTTCAGTTCACTGTGCATCCAACATCAGCTTATATTTGTAAACGATGTCTTACGAAACTACAAAAGCGACATATACTTCGCAACAACTTGGGAAAAATCGACGAGGAGATTTTGGAGGATTACCGTCGCAAATCTTTCAAAACAGGAGCATCGCCTTCTCCTGAGAAACGAATTCTCTTAGACGAATCTGGTTCTTCTTTGCCTAACGATCATGGCTCCTCGCTAACGCTATCTTCAACACTCATCAAGGTCTTCCCCATGCATACTACTTGCGTAATTCCCAATTCTCCTGTAAGGTCTGCAATCAATAAGCGAATAGCTGAAGAGTATGAAAATGAATATAAGACTGGTTCAAGTCAAGGTTCAGTGGCCGAGTAACATGCTGACTGAATAGCTGGAAAGCCGCTTGGGGAAAATGTTGTG
>JAEMWC010000121.1:125000-162500 GCA_016490735.1 Pachyseris speciosa | reverse complement strand
TTCTATTAATTTTATCAATTTTACTATTTGTACCAGTTGTATATATTAGCGGAGCTCCGGCGGAGCACCATACCTATAGAAACCCGTCAACTGCTTTTCTCATGGTAAAAATGGCTAGCGGTATTGCTCGTGGGCGCGTACGCACGACGACGGAGTGCCCAATAATTAATAATATCCTAAGAATAATCATAATAATCCAACAGGGCGGCCATACTCTAGCTGATCACCTAGTTTACAGCGTACATCTTTGATATAGGGCATCCGTGTCATGGCTAATTGACACCTGTCAAAACAAGGTTTCCGCTGACCGTTACCACGTGACAATATCGCGGGCTCAAGTTAGAGCTCATCGAGGTTCGCTGTTTTTTTGAAGTTGACCGCTGACCAGGTAATGGTTTTCGATTGGATCGCAGGCTCAAGTCAAGTTAATTTAACCGAAACGAGACACCCAAGCCAAAACGAAGCTTAATTTTTCGCGCGCTTTCTGCGGCTCGAGATTTCACATTCAGTTGGTGTCTTCATTTTGAGCAAAACAACATCATCTTCGAAGTTCAGTTTCTGTCTCTTAATTTGCATAAAAGGCATAAAAATCAAGAACTACTTAAAAGATACTCCGGAAGGTGAATTTTCAACTGGAAAATGGAACAGCAAAAGGTTGTTCGCAGGAAATTCTTCAATTTTTGGATCCACTTCTATCGCGCCCGGATTGTGTGGTTGAAAAACAAAGGGCTTCCTCACTTTACCGCGACATCTTGCAGCTCACCAAGAAAGTTCTTAACAACTCACCGGAATTAATGGGAGGAACGAGTAGCTCACACTTGGTGGAAGAAGTTCTTTCTTTGAACAAACCGTTTGCTATTTTTGTAGATGCGTGTTTTTACTATAGTGGATCGATGCGTATTTACAAGTGGTAGAAAGCTCGACAATACAGGTAACTTTAATAAATTGAAGCTTAGCATTTGGTTTAATAGTTGTTAATTTTGTTCAGGAATGAAACTTGTATTTTTGTCTCGACTGGATATAAATAACAATCTACTCGTTTTGGACACAAAGAAGTAGCTAGTCGAATTGTTTGTTTGTTGTTTTACAAGCGAACAAGTGTTTTCCTCCGCTTGGCTGACTGCACATGTTTTTCGGCGTCTGTGTTTCTGCAGTGTTAAGAAGTGAAACGTTTGCCTTTGTGTTATTTACACGTAATCGCAATGAATCCGCGTAAAATTAAGGATTAGTATCACTTATGTTTTGTGCGACGAGGGCAATTGTTCAGCAGCTTTCTGAAAACTGGCACAAGTGACATTTACTCGGCCCCATGCGATTACCTATCCAAACTATCAGGATTGTTTTCCTTTTTCTCTTTTCTACGACATTTAAGCTTATGTCTAAGCTTAACGTACTATAAAATATGTTTGTTAAGTCCCGGCTAAAAGATCAAACATTTTAATCCATTATCGTGTTTGTCAAGCATAACGTTTGGTGGCTAAACGCAAAACAATGTTTGACCAAACACGGGACCCAGTGAGTCCAAAAACAATGATTTTTGCGTATTATTGCCGCTGAAATTTTTTACGTTACGTGGCTCATTTGGTTGCTTTTTACCGTTTGTGCACGATTTGTTTGTTGGGGTGGCTAAACGATCAAACATTTGTTCGTAATGCGAAATTTTGGATGAACATGTTTGATTTCGATCAAACATGGAAAGCCATTTAATGGCGCACTAGGTGGCTAAACCGTCAAACATGCTCGTCCAACGATGTTGGATGAAAATATTTGATCATTCTTTGATTGCTAAATTTTTTTTAACAAACACACGCGTAGACTGTATTGTTTTCTTGTAATGTTTTGATGTTTTTGAACCGCGGTCAATTCCTGTTGACTACTCTAAACATAAAATATTGGCGCCAGGAAAGCCATGCTGTGTTGCTCAATACCAGTAAAAAAAATAATAATCGTGGAGCTCCGCTTTTAGGCTTGGCTAAATGTATATATTATAGGATTGTATTGTATCCTCCTATATTGTTAAGCAGGTCGGTGTCCCCAATTAGCGTACATTCGAAAGTATCATAGCATAGCATCCGAAGCAGCAATTTTTTCTGTGTCAACTTTTCTGTGACAATTTTTTATTTGCTCGCACCAGTTGTTCATCAAATCAATTTGTCACACAAAATTCGGGCAAATTTTCTCATGTACGCGAACACATAAAAATTGTCACAGTAAAGTTGTCACAGAAAACCTTGCTCGTGTGAAAGCGAATTCAGGTACTTGTCGCAGACGGAAACCATTAAGTTGCACTCGACCACAAACACCCTACACAGACGCTAATAAGTGTGGCGCAATAACAAAACTATCAGGCGCCAATAAAGCCTGGTTTTCACTAGCGACGCAAGCACAAGCGCAAGCATAAGTAGCTTATGCCAAGTGAAAACGAACACTAAGCAGGCTAATGCAAGCATAAGCGCAAGCACAAGGAAAAGGAAAATTTTTGATCCTTGCGCTTATGCTTATGCTTGCGTTAAGGCCGTATTCACAGTGAAATAAGCGCTCTTGTGCTTACGCTTGTGCTTGCGTCGCTAGTGAAAACCAGGCTTAATGGAGCTATAGCGACTTCACAGAAGCAAATCTATAAGCATTTCTATAAGACGCAGTCAACTGTCATAAAGATGCGCCACTGAATATATTAAGTGATCTGGGTTTTACTCTACAGTATTTTTGGCTAACAAGTTGCAGCACTTGTGAAGTCATCAGCTCTGTAATCACAGACAACTAGCTTTTGCAGTAGCAAAGGAGGGAGGACTTCACTCGTATTAATCAGTAAAATCGAAACCTTTTCATCAAACTCCTCTACCTCCAGAACATATGAACCCACAGTTGACCTGCTCCCAACGTCAGTGGCTTCATAGCTCAGTTGATTAGAGCATTGCACCGGTATCGCGAGGTCAAGGGTTCAAACCCCGTTGGAGTCCTGAATATTTTTCAGGCTTCTTTTCGCAATTGCATGAATTGCGGTAACAACTGCGATGATCATTCTCCATTTGATTTCATTTCCGCAGTTCATATATGATTTATTTCATATATCATTCACATACTGAAATATGTTGCCTTTGGTAGAAAATTTGAAACAAAACAGGCTCCACTCTTCCGGACCTCTAACCAAAAGGCAAGAACATCCACACCAACGAAAAGGCCCATTTTGCTTACGCCATGTGAGGCACCCGCCGTCCTTGCCGTCCCTGCCTTCTCTGCAGTTGCTGTGTTTCGTGCGGCCCCAACGGTTCCTGCCATTCCAACCGTTCCTAGCCTACTTCTGCTTGAAGATAGGAGACTGATTATGGTCGCTGCAGCAGCAGTTGCGCGGAGGGTTGGATTCGAGGGGTGGCCGTTTGGCCGGTTTGTGGTCGGAGGGATCCCTTCCTTGCCCAGGCCCTATTTTATATGCCTGAATTTATCCCAGACTCTAAATGCAGGGTAGGCTCTCTCGGAAACCTCAAGACTGTTTTAACCTCCCCACACACTCGCGGAAAAGTCAACGAAAAGGTCAACCAACCACAGACAAAACTTCGTCCACACAATGCCACTTCAGTACATAACTTCGGTAGCACTGACTGCGAAAGCAAGATCCTCTGCCCATCGGTGGTATTTTCCTTTATCCAACCTTCAGACTGGGATGAAATGCCATTTTTTCACTAGCTAATTGGTAAGATCTCCGAGATCTATGGGTACCCCCATTTATGCACTAGGGTCGAGGCTTTGATCTGTGTGTGCTCCCAAGACGGGTCCCCCTATACCTCTAACGAGTACACGCATAATCCATTTAACGGATTTTCCCTTACGACATGTTTTCTTTCACCAAAATTGTCTAAAGTGAAGCTGTGCTGCAAAACCACTTTAGAGGGCATTCTCTGCCCTAAGTGCTGCGCAGCACAAGTGGCAATAAAATAAGATAAAATAAAATACTGGTTATAAAGGTGCTAAAAAATAGCAAGCGACCCTGCCAGGACTCGAACCTGGAATCCCCTGATTCGTAATCAGATGCCTTATCCATTGGGCCACAGGGCCGTTTCGTTTATCTTGATCACTAATTCATTTTACATTTCTTCATCACGACTTCGTTAACCAATCAGGTTGACATCCAGAGAATTTATACCATCTACTGGCGTTACACAACTCATTTTACTCTAATCATGACTTCCGCTCAGGAAATGTCTGTGAATGCCACCATAAACTGTCCTTTTCAGCACTACACTAACAAGGGTTCTCCAAGTTTAATATTATTACTATTATTATTATTATTATTATTATTTATTATTATTATTATTATTATAATTACTTACATTACAGCACTTACAGTACACTTACAAACATACAAAGAAAGAACACTACTTACAGTACAACACTAACCTTACAACAGTTACATTACTCTACTTACAATACAGTACTGTATACAATATTTACATTTTTTTACACTACCGTGTCACACACAGACGTGAAGATGACCAATTAACTCCCTTACAAATTTAAATAACAAACTAAGTAATAGAAAAAAAAACATTTAATCTAACAATATCCAGCGGACTTCCATTACTTTTCTTGAATTAAGCCATACAAATTATAACAGAAGCTCCCATCTTTTATAAAAATCGCGAAGCTTTTGGTTCTTTATAGCAATTATTTTTTCAACTTCCTGTTTAGCTTCGACCTTGTGAAGAAATAGTCTAAAGATTGGTGAGATCTTGTTTTTTCTACTCTCCCAAATAGTTAGCTTACCGAAAATTATCAAATAATTTAAAACATCTGTCCTGCGAGGAAGGCCAATTATGATGTCTGTTAAGGACAAAGATAAATTTTCAACACCAAGATCAGACCACCAGACTGTCGTGAATCTATTCCAGAACGCCCGCACAGTGGAGCAGTTAAAGAAGAGGTGGTACAAATCTTCAGTATAGGTTCCACAGAAAGAACACTTGTCCGGATCACTTAAACTTATTTTGAATAATCTATCATTCGTAAAATTCAACATTCTATATTGAAATGACCAGACATACCTTTCAGTTGCAATTCGATGCAAGTTGCAAGTTGCACTGAGTTGCTTCTCCAAGTTGATTTCATTGTGTGTGTTTTATTTCATCTCAGTTTAGCCAACTCAACCAATTCCATCCAATCTAAGCACCTTACTCTGGCTATTGCTTTCTATTTTGTGCCTTGTGCTCAAACATTTCTTACCATTTCCCGTCGTTAACTAAAAATTACTTTTCTTGCCTATACTTGTGTGTATACGTGTTTATCCAGCACAAAAGTGTATCAGGCCTTAGAAACTTTTTCGAAACCTTGCAACTTTCCGTGCGAGAGAGAAAATCTCCCTTGTATCCGCAGCTTTAGCACTATGAGGTCCCAGCCTCGTACCCAGTACAGCGGAACACCACTATTCGGACACCCGCTTATAACGGATAATTTTCTTTGTCCCGACATCTTAAACATGCTTAAAGTGTCATATATTATTCCTTTTAAGGTGGTTCAAAATGGTTTCGTCATTTTTAAACAACAACTCTTTGATGGATCGATACTCCCACAATTTTTCGCTTGTTTCCTTCAACATGGTATCCAAAAATTTCCTTATTATCTCTCAATAAGTTATGATTCAATTTTTCGACATACATGATTACCATAGCAACAGTACAGCCTCTTAGAAACACACTTAAGGAATCTGCCCAGCTTAAATTAGGCACATTTCCCATATTATTCTCTCTCTTTTTCGCCCCATTGGAAGACATCATAGCTGCACATGGGTTGACATGCATGATGTACGCTCGTGACACACACATTTGTCACAACTAACGTTTTACCTTAAAGTTTTCTTTATGTCCAAGCGGTCTCAAACTTAATGTGTGATATAAATGCAAAGCAAGCACCGTCAAGTATTCTAAATCTTTGTGTAGAACTTCTAGTATATAAAAATATGCTACCCACTCGTCAGCCTCTCAAAACCTTTTAAACTAAAAATTCTACAATCGACCTACAAAAATACTCTTATTTTTATTTATTACTATTATTATAATTTTTACCCTGTACTGTGATATAATGGCCTCTGTTTCAATAGACTGGCCTGCGACGATTAGCTAAGCTACCTGCAGGTCAGTCTAAATTGTAATACTTCTATTCATTGTCCATGCCTTTATTACACTTATGCAAACTCGACTACCTTAACGCTTTTCTCTACGGTCTTCCTAAGTCACAATTCGATAAATTACGACGTTTGCAGAAAAAACTGCGGTAAGACTGGTAACGAGGTCTAAGAAACATAATGATATCACCCCGTCGTACGTCGTAACTTGTACTGGCTCCCGATTGACAAACGTATTAGTTTCAAAACACTGTTGATGACATTCAAGGCGTTAAATGGACAATCTCCTGTTTATATATATCTCTGAACTTATTTCCCGCTACTACTTTAAGGTCTTCTACCTGTAATTACTTGTCAGTTACTAACTGCTCTTACTAAATATTATGGAGATAAGTCCTTTACTGTTGCATCTGCCAAGTTATGGAACTCGCTTCCTTTACCTCTCCCGGACGTAACTTCAATTCTGTCAACATTTTTAAGTCACAACTTAAAACCTATCTTTTCAATCTGTGATTCCACTTAGTGCATTCTTTCCTTGTATTGCATGAATTTTTAGTATGATAGTATTTTACATTGTTTATAGTAGTATTTAAAACAACTGAAAATGAAATATGGGATTGTAAGCTATCTAAAAACGTAAAAGAAATTTGGTAAAGTTTTGATTCATGTGCACTTTAATAGCTGAATTTTAGCGGTGTCATTTTTTTACGATTACTCTGTAAAAGCATTGAGACTTCTGTATCATGCTCTAAATATATTATATAATATTATATATTATTATTATTATTATTATTATTATTATTTCAAAAAATAAAATAGAATATTTTTGCTGAATTTGTTTCATTTCAAATATGTTTGGAGGTATCTCCATGCAATGAAGCACCCATGTATGTCAAAAGTTTGAAAACTCAGGTACCCCATGGTGCGTGGCGGGTTAATTATTAACTGAAGTGAAATCACAAACTTTCTGGGTTTTTTTTCTTCTCATATCTGAAATTATGGCAAAACTGCATCAAATTTGTTTTAATTATTACATGTTGCATTGATCTAGTTTCGGGCCCAGTTTGAAATGAAATATTCCTATTAAACAATGTTGCTGTTGGATTAATTTACGTACAATATTTTTTATTAAGATGCAGACAAATTCACCGATCAGGCCCGTTCTTGCCAAGTACTTCCACTTTAAACAAAGTATTTTTCGCGTTATTTCATTTTCCCTGGGTCTCCGCTAGGCAAGAAATCGAGTCCAATGTGTAAAATGAGTTGTTTTGTGGAGATGAAAGCCTTTCGCATCCGCCATTTTGAATGAATTTCCCCTGCTAATAAGGAAAACATTGTATAACATCTTCCGAAACCATGAGCACTACACCAAATTCATGGTCATTAAATGTGGTTTATTAGTTCAATGTTATCAGGTCGATGTTATGCAGTGCCTTCCTGCTAAATAACCTTGAAGTTTGTTTTGTTTACTGTTGCCAGGTGGGGACTCGTCCAGGTGGGGACTCGTCCACTCGAACACATTTTCGACTTCCGGTGAGAACATTTTATCGTTGCGTAGTGCTTGCTTGAGCAAATATTGTGGGACGAACATCATCCAACACGGGCAGCCAAACGGTGGAACAATGTTTGTCCCTGCAAAGTCGGAACCTTGAATCCAACTTTGTTCATAGCAGGAGCCCATGTCGATAGTTTGGCCAGGGCTTCAGTGATATTGGGAAAACGAGTTCGCGCATCAAGCGCTCGCTGTCGCGGTTCGTGCGTGCTCTCAGCACTATCGAAGCTCATAACAAGGTATATGATGATGGTGGTGGTCGAGATGATAATGACGACCATGGTGATGACGAAAATGAGATGATGGTGGTGGTGGTGGTGGTGGTAGTGATGGTGTTGACGAAGATGACGATGACGATGACGATGACGCTAACGCTGACGATGACGATGATGATGATAGGGGTGGTGGTAGTGATGGTGATGACGATGATGCATAAAGACTAGGCAGGGTGAATTACCTTGAATTTCGGTAAGAAACATCAAAGCTCACGCAATCTCAAAGATCATGTGAATGACATGTATAACTTTATTAATTTTCTTAACGCTTTTCACTTAACTACCACAAATGCCGTACAAAGTTACCATCGCATACAAATCAGTTTTACTCCCTCACATGAACCCTACACCTTGAATATGATCGTAACTGTACATGTACATCTTGAAATTAACATTTTTCTGTGGGCATGTTTGGCAAAATAAATAAATAAATAAATAAATAAATAATGTGATTTCCAGTCCAAGACACAAATAATTTGGCAACCTAGGAAGGTACCTGATTTTGAGAGCGTAAATACTTCCTTTCAAGAACAGAACTTTTTGTCGTTGAATGCAAAAGCAACTTTTCCAATCAACTGTTAAAACGTGAGGTGTCAACATGCAAATAGCGCCTTTGTGTTGTACTCTCTCCAGTGCTGCCATTTATAATGCGGAATTATTCTTCAGTCTATGGATGTTGTACTCAAATGAAAGCTTGAAAATTATGATTGTATATAATGCTTTGGGTCAAATAAAAACCTCTGTGCTGCACTTGACTGTGATATATAATTTTTAATTTTACTCAAGTGGAAATTAAGGGTCTACAAAATTAAATAGAATCATGTTTCCAGTATGTCCATAGATAAAAAGCTCTTGATAAATCTCGCAAATATAGTAATGTTCAATAAATTAAAAACAAAACTGATGGCACAACTCCAATCTCACATACACACAGTGCGGTGGGTTTTTCACAAAACCTAAAACACAACAAATGAAGGCATTGTAAGTAAACTGCAGTCAGCTGGCACTCAACCTGTATTGCTTTTGTAATTATTGTGGTCCATCCTTTTGTAGTGTAATTTGATATGTTGTAAATAAATAAATTCATTAATTATAATTATATGCAACTGCAACTGCTAATCTCTATCACACATTTTTTCTACAGTCTACTGTTAAGTAACTCAGAGGTCTGAGACTTAAGTGTGTGGAGGACATAATTTATACTCTACTCTGGACCTGTTGTATTGTTTTCTTGGGTGGCAATGCAAATTCATTTCATATTGATTATTATTTATTAAAAATGCTGACCACAATCAAATGAACAACACGAACAAGCCTGTAAAGGGACCAGTCATTCTATATGGGGGAATAAATGACCCACCCCCTTTCATCGGAATAAAAGCTGTTTACCCACCCCGAGGTATAACATGACCCATTCCCCTCTTTTCTCAACACCACTTTGCCACATTACTTTCCCATGTCTTGCTTTTATTACCCATTACAAACGATTTCACGTGCACTGCGCGTTTTTATAACATATAAATGACCACTCACATGGAACTATTTTGCACTCAGCATGCTGAGAGGAACACGTAAAATGCAGTTTGACTCAGACTCAGAAAGGACTCACTTCTTTCAATACACAAGTTAACTTTCAGCCAAATTGCTGGAATCAATCTGTCATGTTTGAAACCTGAATGAATCGCACCCCATTTCAAAGGCTCAATTTCTAATGACCCATGCATCACCTCTCTGCTTCAGCCAGCCATCCCACCCCCTCAAATGCTGCCCTGATGCCTTTGTGAGCAATTTTTTTCTAAACAAAAAAAAAATACCTTTTTCATGATTGTTTACTTTGCCCTTACCTTGTTTTATAAAAACACCTTTCCACATCATAAATCAATTCCAAGTGACTTGTAATAGGCCCTACAGAAAAAAAAAAAAACAGATTAGGTTAATTACTGTATGTTTGTATTTGTTTTATTATTTTATTTATAACAATATTTACACACTCAGAGAGCTCTCTCACAACAGTGGATTTCAGAGAGACTCTGTACATGTATATAAAAGTTAAAAACAAATAATGGTTTAAAAAAAAATTTAAATCTACTCATATACACCTGTAGATGCATATTATAAAAACTAAAATACATACAATATAATAGAAACTAAATGCAAGAAAGTATATAATTGTATATAATAAAAAAATAAAAGCGAAAAATTTTCACATTCACTACCATAGGTAGCATTACTCCTAACTCCCAACTATTATTATTATTTTTTTTATTATAAGTAGTATGTAAGGCACCAAACTTCATCCCCCCCATTCCCCCCCCCCCCTCCCCCAAATCCCATAGAAAAAATAATAGGAAATGTAAAACTAGTTCCTCTTTATCCTAGAGACATCAAAACTGGCCCTGACTGCAGAGAAGTACATAACCTTGTGGAATACTTCCACGATATTTCACAAATTTCTTTTAAACTTGCTGAAAACTACCTAGACCACTTTTCTGTGGAAATTGCATGCTGGCTGAAGCATTTCTTAAATTGAAGGCCACATCAATGTGAGCAAGGAGAAACTTTTAAATTTAAGTCAGCACTTACGCCCTATCTGCTTCCCGGATGGCATCGCTCAGTGCTGTTTTCTCTTCACGAAGAGATTCTCTGTTGACCAAAGATTAGAATTCTTCTGAATTCTTCTTCACTGACCTATCCTTTATGCTGTGTGGAATGTGTACATAGGGCCCAGAGGTGCAAAACTCGATTAGAGCTAAACCAAGTAGTATGTAAGGCACCAAACTTCATCCCCCCCATTCCCCCCCCCCCTCCCCCAAATCCCATAGAAAAAATAATAGGAAATGTAAAACTAGTTCCTCTTTATCCTAGAGACATCAAAACTGGCCCTGACTGCAGAGAAGTACATAACCTTGTGGAATACTTCCACGATATTTCACAAATTTCTTTTAAACTTGCTGAAAACTACCTAGACCACTTTTCTGTGGAAATTGCATGCTGGCTGAAGCATTTCTTAAATTGAAGGCCACATCAATGTGAGCAAGGAGAAACTTTTAAATTTAAGTCAGCACTTACGCCCTATCTGCTTCCCGGATGGCATCGCTCAGTGCTGTTTTCTCTTCACGAAGAGATTCTCTGTTGACCAAAGATTAGAATTCTTCTGAATTCTTCTTCACTGACCTATCCTTTATGCTGTGTGGAATGTGTACATAGGGCCCAGAGGTGCAAAAATCGATTAGAGCTAAACCAAGGGGATGTTTTTGAAAAGCAAATTCTACGCTTAAAGGGACGCTGAAGAATGCATAATTTGGGTCTGAACCCAAACGTGTTTGCAAAACAGAAAAAAATGCATTTTTCCTTTGAAATACTTAATACATATTAAACATGCATGCATTGAAACTATTTGTGGTAGTCTATACTATGGCCATGGATGATGAGGAGGAAATGGATCGCATCTTACTTCAGAAAAATTGTGTCATAAGTGCAAAGTAGGACTCCAGCACAAACAAAAACAAGATCAAGGGAAACATAATGAGCTGAACTCACCTAAGGATATCCAAGGAGTCTACACTTTCATTATCAGAGTCTTCAGACTGCAAAAGACAAAAGTACCAGATGTGTAAACTCTCACGGTAACCAGATTCAAAACTTGATTGTTGTATTATGGCTTCATCAATATGGCTTTAAAGCTTTTTTTCCTTTCTCCTTAAAAGAGCTACATACCATTTCACAACGGGTAACTTAAGAAGAATTAGTATTCACAGAAATGGAGCATTCCATAAAAAAAACTACTGATTGTGCTAGACTGAAAAATAAATGATTTTATAAATAGCTTAATTATCTTATTCCTATTAAGTGCTTTTTAGAAACATGGAAAATAAAATAAACATTGAGCTCTCAAAGAAAATGGAACAGTTTAAGAATCCCAACTGGCAGGAGGTGAACAAGTCGCCTATTTTACAAAATGTGGCCGAGGAGTTGAACTCATTATAGCTACCATGAAACAACTCCATGCCAGCTAGTAGTCACTCACTACAGAACGGGATTAATGAACCTGGAACCTTAACCCTTAAGTTAACTACTCGATGATGCTGTCTCCCTGAACCAGTTCTTGTAAATAATGGACAGAGCCCTATGCATGATGATTGATGTTAATACTCACAAACTTTCTTGGGCTTTTCGTTTCAATCACTCTTTCAACGCCCTGCTGAATACGGTCAGATGCTCCCAGTGCAGCTCTCAGATTGGGTGAATAGCGACTCTTGAAACGTAGCACTCGGTCACTAAAGTTTTTGTAGGAGTTTTGTGAGATGTCAAGGTCATCAACAGCATAGCTTAGATTGCGGGGTGGACTTGCTGATCGATAAGACCGTGAAAGAGACATGGGCTCTGTGGCTGAGCGAGTGTGAGCTTTGCGCCGAGTTCATGAATTTGCTGGGAAGTCTTCAGAGTACTTCCAAGCTGCAAAAAAGTGAAATACAGAAAAAAAAGTAATAGGTCGTCAGGTTACACTGTAGGTACTTAGGCTAATTAACACACAGAGAGAGGGCGCTGACAATGGTAGCGTAAGGAGCTCTTGAATCTGATCGTGAATTTTCCCTGAAATTTTGAAAGCTGGATAGCGGATTTGGTTTCGAATTATCTTACAAAAGAAGAAATAGGTCCGCAAACAGCCCTGTTAGTGCTGGCGAGTCTACTGACTCAAAGAGGCCAAGAAATCTGAACGAAACAACAAGTTCACAAGAGCAAGATGGCGACGACAGCGACATAATTTACGATGCCCTCGGCTTATCAAGTGGAATAGCTGTCACACTCAAAGAAATACTTAGCAGACTGATGAAACTGGACAGCATTGAAGCCAGCGTCCAAAACATCGAAAAAACCTTGGCTAGTCTTGAAGAGAGAATAACAAATGTCGAGAATTTCCAACGAACGGCCACGCAAGACATCGATCAGTTAAAGGAGAGCCTCATTCAAAATAAGCAGAAGTGCACCGACAACCAGAAGACCGGTGAGGCTAAACTGAAGAAAATTAATGACATATTCGCAGAGTTGAATCGAAAAGAAGAGGAAATAAGTAACAAATTAATGGAACTCACAACCAAGGACTTGTACCTGGAAGCTTATTCACGCCGAGAGAACATCAAATTTAATCCTGAAGGGCCAGCACGATCAGGTGGAGAAGAAAAGGATACAGAAGAGATCCTAAGATGCTTTATGGGAAATGAACTAGGATACACTGACGCTAGATCAGTGGAAATCCAGCGCGTACACCGACTAGGGAAGCGACGAGATGAAGGGCCTCGTCCTATTTTGGCAAGGTTTCTGAGATATCGTGATTGTGAGAAGATTCTCTCGTTAGGATCTCGTCTCAGAGACACCAATTTCCAAATGTTCAGAGACTTACCGTACCCCGGGAACTGGTCGAAAGAAGGAAGGCACAGATGGATACATTCCGCAAGGCAAAGAGGCTCAATATTCCTGTATCCTTTAGCCGGTCAAGGCCAGACCAGTTGTATGTTAGAGGCAAACTATGGCCAGTTGGCCAAGAGCTATGAATTATAAGTATAATGAATGATCTAAGGACAGTCTCCAGTTAAAACTTTATTTTCTACGATAAAGCGGGTAGGTAATGGAACAAACGGTGTTGTTAAGCTCAAGTTTCGAACACTTTGCCCCCTCTCTAGGTATAATTTTTAAATTAATTGTTTGTTTTGTTTTTTTCAGTCTTTCCGGTCTTTCTTTTGTTACGTTGGTGCGTTCTGTTTGCTCTTTGTAAATAGTAAACTGGGACCTAATTACCACCTTAATGAAATATGGCACGAAAACATTCAAAATGCACATGATTATTCAAATGTTACGAAGCGGACCTAAACTCACATATTATATTGTATAATATAATTTTGTACTCTTATTGTACTGCATTCCTTATATTGATGTTTGTAATACCACCGTAATAATCTTTCTTTCTCTAATACACTGTATTTGTGTGAGTTTAAATAAAATTGAATTGAAATTGAATTGAATTTATCTTAAAATAGCCTCACTGAATGTGAGGGGAATAGGTGACAATAAGAAGAGGCGAGAAATTTTTAACTGGCTGAGAACCAAAACATACTCAATATATATGCTGCAAGAGGTTCACTGCTCAAATGAAATAACAGATATTTGGTGTGCAGAATGGGGCTACAAATCGCTTTTTAGCTGCTGCTCGACTAGAAAATCGGGAGTGAGCATTCTATTTAATAACAACTTTCAAATGCAAAGTCTTAGGACTTTTATTGACCCTGAGGGTCGCTTTATCATTTGTGATATAAGAGCTGATGGTAAAGAATTGAACATAGCTAATATATATGGTCCGAACGAAGACAATCCATTTTTTTTTTTCAGAGATTTTTCGAACAGCTACTATTATAATTGGTGTAGATTTTAATTTAGTCCTCAATATAGAAAAAGACAAGTAGGGTGGCCGCGCCAGGACTCATAAAAACTCTCTTAAAACACTGCATGAATTTTCTGAAAATCTAGACCTGATTGATGTACGGAGAACACTTCATTGCGAGACGAGAAGATATACCTGGCGACAAAAGAAACCTGAGATCATTGCAGACTTGACTTTTTCCTCGTGAGTCAATGTCGTTTATGCAATACAAATTACGCAGATATTGCACCAGGATACAAAACTGATCATTCGATGATCTTGTTGAGCCTGTCTAGCCACTCAAATCAAAGAGGACCTGGTTTCTGGAAACAAAATACTTCTTTCCTTTCTGATATTGAGTACGTTAACCAAATTAAGGTAACAATTCAACTTGTAAACAGCTAGCGAATATAAGGATGATGATTCTGTGAGCCCAGCGCTACTTTGGGAAATGATTAAACTGAAAGTGCGTGAGAAATCTATTAAGTATGGAACGTCCAAAAAAAGCAGCAACAAAGAGAGAGGAAAAAGAACTGGAAGAAACGATCGCAATGTTAGAAAAACAGATGAATAAGTCAAACAACGAAAGCACCTTATCAAATCAACATATCAAGGATGAAATTAATACTCTCAAAGCGGAATGGGCAAAAATAATTGAAAAACGGACTAAGGGAGCAATCATTCGATCCAAGGTGCGCTGAAACAATGAGGGGGAAAAATACCAAATATTTCCTAGGTTTAGAAAAATGGCACTTCAAACAGGGAACAATAAGTCAATTGAAAAAGGACGATGGCAATTTTGAACATGAAATAAAATTCAAAGATCAATTTGGTAAACAACCACTTTGGTATAACTCGCTTATAAGAATTGGAAATCGTCCAGTATATCTAAATGACTGGATGGCAAGAGGAATATCGAAAGTGAAACACTTAATGAAAACGGATTCCAATGTGTATCTCTCTTTCTCCGAATTCCGTAGAAAGTTCAACTTGAATCCGTGTCCACTTAAATACTACAGGATCCTATCAGCCATCAAATATCTTTGGAGAACTTCCAACCCCAATATTTCCAAAAGCTCTCATCAACCGTTCTTAACGAAATTCATGCAACGTAAAAGATCAAGTAGACTGGTGTATAAAAAGCTTGTGGAAAAAAAAGGACAAATCCCCCAAAAGAGCCAAGAAAAATGGCTCCTGGACTTTAATTTTGATGCCGGGGAAGTCAGTTGGAATGCTACATACTCACTTCCCTTTCAATGCACGGTACAAAAAGTACTAAGCTAAAAGAGTTTCAGTTCAAATTTTTACATAGGCAACTCCCAACAAACAAACTATTGCAACAAAGAGGACTTAAAGACAATGACAAATGTGCCTTCTGTCAAGAAGCCGTTGAAACATTGCCCCATCTGTTTTGATATTGTGACGAGATAACCCTCTTCTGGAATTGTGTAACAGTCTTCCTTCAAAAAGTAAATCTTCTGTCCCAAACTGACAGACTCGACGGTAAGATTGCATTGGGTCTCAGGCCAGACAAATCAAACCATTCGCTTACAATAAACCTGTGCTTTCTTTTTCCTCGTTATTATATATGGGTCTGTAAACTGAAGGAAATTTTACCAAACATGATTAGCTATCTTTGTTTCTTAAATCACATTATGCTATGGAAGCAAAAGGTAATTAAAAGTCACTTCAAAAAGTGGGAACCTCTTGTGGCATATATGCAGAGTCCATGATTTTCACTTTAACTCTCAAAGTCTCTTTTTCCTCCCTTCTATTAGATCAAACATCTGTGTGATTTAGTTAATTAACATGTTTAGACTCCCACCAACTATTGCTACTACTATTTCATTACTGTTTTCGTCACACAAACAATTGTATCATAAACACTGTTGTAATATTGTTTTATGAAAGTATTCACTCTGTTAGGTCCCGACAAGTGACTCTTCTATTATTCCTTAAACTTATTTTTTTCTTTCCTATGGTGTTGTCACTTTTTTTTTATGTAATTAACTTTAGTCAATAAGTTAATGTAATTCAGCTAGTTCTGTAATTTTGTTACTGGATGGTGTCAATAAAAAAGAATAATAATAAAAAATAACACACAGACAAAGGAATAATAAAATCTTCTGCCATTATGAAAAAGGTCTATGTCTGGCTTCTTCCTTAATTTTTTTTTGCCGAGTTGAAAATCTGCACAGGATATGTAACTACCGTATGTCATCAAGTCTTCCAGAACTAAGTAGTCAGACATTGAGCAACCACTATTTTGGACAGTAATGGTCTTAACTTCTGTCTGAGTAAATGTGTCTGATATCAGTGAAAGGGAGAACGACTGACTGATTGACTGAACAAGCAAACGAATGAATAGACAAATGAGAATAAAATTAATAGCTACACCCTGAAGAGACCAATCAGATGGAATTACCACTAGTCCAACACTGAGAACAAACCAAAAGGACATCCCGTCCATAGATCAATACACTTTTCTTTATTCCTCAAGGAATAATTGTCCTAGATCAATATCCAATCTCTTCGGCCTTTGTTTGTATCACATCTATTTTACTGTATTTTTTTAATGTTGCTCATTTGTAATTCTAGCGAATATTTATTAACATTTAGCTTCCTTGATTTTCTTATAAAACATTTTTAGTATTGTAATTTTGTAATTTTTAGACCATTCCATTGTCACTGAAAAGCCCTTTTTAGGGAGTGTCAATAAACTTTGTATTGTGTCCAAAAGGTCCACAACACATCAATTTCTGAGACAGAAAAGGCCTTAATTTGAACCCCATTACATTGATTTCCTTGAGTATCCCATGGGTACTTTGGCCCACCTTAGTGGCATAATGTATACCTAGTATAATACATGAAGTAGAGAGTATACATTCTTTCCAGGGATAATAAATATGCAGCTTAAATAGCTTTAAGTGATATTGATGCATGATAGAGATGACTATTTTGTTTTGTGGTTACAGACAACAAGGTGATGAGAAATTCTGAGCGGTGGGGGCGTGTCAAAAATCAATTAAAAGTTTTTATCTAGGAAAAAGTGTTGCATGGGATTTCTAAATGGTTTATGGAGATGTCTTTGAGCATGGGGAGAGGAGCTCAAGCCAAAAGCTCTTTTAAGGTAGTGGGAAGTGCACGGGTATTTAGAAGACCAAGAGCTCATTATTCCAACTAACCTTGTAATGATTGAACACTAGACATGCCAAGACGGGATGGTGATGTGGATCGCGGCCTCCTGGTGGGTGACTTGGATCTTGATCGGCGTGGCTTTGGACGAATAAAAGCACTAAAGTCACGATTTTCCAACAAATTTGCATCCTTGTGACGAACAAGAAATGGCTTATTGTGATTGACAACTGTATCATCAGGTCCAGGAGTACTTGTTAGGTTGCGACGAGATGGAGAGGGAGAGCGTGACATGAGTTTAGAGCCTGAAGGACTGATTAACCGGCGACTGGTGCTAAACGCGCTGTTTGTAAGGACATCATCGACACCAGAGTCCTGACATTAACAGCTAGCCGTTAAGCCTCGTCTACACGAGCAATTTTTGTGTGACAACGTTTATGTGGCAATTTTTATTTGCTCGTGTAGACGAGGAAAATTGACCAATTTTCATGCGACAAATATATTTGCTGAGAAGCTGGCGTGTTAGCTGTCACATACGAAAAATTGCTCGTGTAGACGACTCGTCACTTAAAATGTGGCAAATATTGCGACAGCATTGGTGGTCCCAATCTCCCACCGGGTACTTTGCACGCATTAAAAATGGCGGCCTCAACGATGACCAGTGCTGCGTCCAGTAGCCCGTCCAAAGTGGGGGGGGGGGGGGGATTTAATGGCCAGATCGAGTAGTGACTTTCTTGCTAGACGACGTCAGAAAAAAAGGAGTGTCTCTGGAACACCAAAAGCAAGGATTACAAGGACCGAAACCTAAAAAACATACACTACGAGGAAGTACTGCAGGTGATACAAGAAGAATTGCCAGGTATTGATCTACCAAGCGTCAAAGGTATGCCTAGAAAAAGACCACTCCCATCCGCCGGCGCTGTATCATTAACCACAATCTTGTCGATAATCGCCTTAACTCACAGGTCAATACTAATACTGATAACATACCACCTAATCTTGCTGATAACGTCTCCAACTCAGCTCATTCTCCCACTGTCACCCGCACACGTACACGCTCTCGTCGCAAAACTAAACCTGTTAACCCTCAACTAGATAATTCTTCTGTCATTAATCTCTCCAGCTGTTCTCTATCTACTGACGAGAAATCTGTTCTTTCACGTGGACTCACATTTTGCCCCACACCACGACACATAAACTGGTCGGAAATTTCAGCTGACATTTATGACTTTTCACGACGTATGCGACTAACCGAGTATTTTTTCGACGATAACACTAACACACCCAACGCAAACGAAGACCACAATCCCTTCCATAACAAAAGTACTTGGAACCCCCCAACGACAGAGAACAAGCCCTTAACACTTTTTTAGACGCTGTTAAACTGGACACCAAATTCTACCAACACTTAAACGAAGACATCACTGCCGACATACAAAAACGGGTCACTGTTTATGTTAACAGAATGCATCATGACAAACTTATCGACGACAAAACCAAACATTACCTTATACAGACTGACGTAAAACCAGGACGTTTTTACATTCTTCCTAAAATACATAAACCCGGCAATCCAGGACGCCCTACGCCCTACGCCCTACAGCCATCCTACTGAACGTATATCCCAGTTCGTTGACTACTACCTTCAACCTTTAGTTCATAAACTACCATCCTTTGTTAAAGATACTAACGATTTCCTTAACAAATTACTTACCATCGGTAATTTACCCGCTAACTCACTATTAGTTACACTTGATGTTTCATCATTATACACTAATATTCCACATAATGAAGGTATTAATGCCTGTGATCACTTTCTACGTACTTCCCCTCACAATATCATTCCCACCGGCACACTTTGTGACCTCATTCGCATGATTCTCACCATGAACAACTTTTCTTTTAATGATAACCACTACCTTCAAGTCCACGGCACAGCCATGGGCACTAAAATGGCCCCTTCTTTTGCTAACCTTTTTCTTGGGTATTTCGAGGCCAACGCTTTGGAAAATGCCCCTTTTCAAACCCGCACGTGGCTGCGATATATCGATGATATTTTTATGATCTGGACTGAAGGTCTGGATAATTTAAAAATTTTCATCGATTATCTTAACAACGTTCACCCTACCATAAAATTCACCAGTTCACACTCTTTTACTAGCGTACCTTTCCTTGACGTTAATGTCTCATTAACCAACGACGGTCCTATCTGTACCGACCTCTATACTAAACCTACAGACAAGCACCAACACTTACTCTATTCTTCTTGCCATCCAATGCATACTAAAAAAGCCATTCCTTTCAGTCTAGCACTCCGTTTACGACGTATTTGTTCTACCGACGAAACGTTTAATACTCGCGCTGCTCAACTTACTACATATCTTCTCAAACGCGGTTACAGCCGCAATTTCCTCACTAAACAAATACAGCGTGCCGCCGACATCCCCCGCAGACTCACTTTACAAACCAAAGACGTCAACAAACCGAAACGTATACCTTTTATAACGACCTTTAATCCATCACTTCCTCACATCTCTAGCATCATCAAAAAACATTACAATTTACTGCTATCTTCTAACCGCTGCAAAAACATTTTTCAGCATTTGCCTGTTGTTGCCTTCAGACGTTGCCCTAATCTCCGTGACTTACTAGTCACAGCTAAACTTTCTTCTAATTCTACTAATTCACACCTACAACTCCCTTCCGGTTGTTTCCGTTGCGGTAAAAATTGCGCTACTTGTCCCTACATTTCAGATGGACTCACAAGCTATACTTTCTCTTCTACAGGTGAAACGCGCCATATTAAATCTAACCTGACCTGTGACACTAAAAACCTCATTTACATGATTCAATGCAACCGCTGTAATTTACAATACATAGGAGAGACTAAACGACGTTTAAAAGACCGATTTAATGAACACCGCCGTACCATAGATAACCCTAACACCAAATCTACACCTACAACAGTCGCGGAACATTTCCTCTCCTCTCCTAACCACACTGCTAATGACATGCAATTAATCCCCATTGAGAAAATATTTTCTAACAGAGACTCAATCCGTAAGGCCAGGGAAGCTTTTTTTAATTTCAAAAGGCAG
This sequence comes from Pachyseris speciosa, assembly GCA_016490735.1. Taxonomy (NCBI): domain Eukaryota; kingdom Metazoa; phylum Cnidaria; class Anthozoa; order Scleractinia; family Pachyseridae; genus Pachyseris; species Pachyseris speciosa. The sequence continues at coordinate 141,910 of JAEMWC010000121.1, read as the reverse complement.
AACAATTGATCCTGAAGGTCTTAACATCCGCGAAGAAACATATTAGTTAATTTTTTCTTATAAGTTTATCTTTTTTTAAACCTTTTTTCTAGTACTTTATTTTACACTGTCAATCATTTTAGTTTTACGTGTTTCCGGTATATAACTACATAAACACCCCTTCCAATGTAAATTCTCATTGTACCTGAAGAAGGCTGGTTTGGCCAGCCGAAATATAGTACACAAAACTTAAAACCATTCTACGTTGTATCGGCCCTTGCTTTTATACTCTCTGTTGATTTTATTACGCCGATCAGATCACCAGTTTGATCCAACGTATACCAGCAGGATTATTGTCCACGGTTGCTTGCTTGAACATTTGATATTGATATTCCCACTGTTATTCTGTACGTGAGTAAGGTTATTATAAATATAAACCGCCAATTTATGATATATATTGCTAAACTAGAATAAGCTTACATGCAATCTATAGGGTATTGTGAAAAAGCTTTGAATATCGAAAGGAAAATCAAAATTTGTTCTGACATATGCTGATCTGGTTTTAACATTCCTTAGGTGAAATACAGAGATTACGAACATTTTACCACGAAGAGGTAGGGTACAGGCACTGGGGCAAGTGACGTTTATGTGTCAAAATGGAAGTTTTTTGATGAGTGCAGTTTCCTAGATGAGGTGATATCAGCAACCGACAGGTGTTTACCAATGTCACAGATAAAGATTCAGCGTCAGGACCTGTAGTCGAAGAAGAGCAGCTAGCAAATGATGATATAGTAGATACAGACAGTGGGAGTAATGCTAGTGTCAAGAGCGTAAGCACCACAAAAAAAGAGAAAGACATCTAAAGACAGTCTTTTGCTGGAGTCTGCCACATCTGCCCTGAACCAGCTTGCAAAAAATGCAGCATCGCCATCTGAAGATGAATGGGATATTTTTGTTAAGGTTGTGGCCAGTCCCATCCGTTGCCTGGGGGATAAAGATTTGCAATGAAGGGTTAAGTTTGCAGTTCAATCTGCAATCTTTCAAACAACAGAGCCCACAAGAGTTCCATATCAGCATTATTATCAAATGGACGATTCAGCCCAGTTATAACAGCCACCATATTAAATCGCTTAAAGACATGTTGATATAAGAGTGACTCAAAGGAAAGTTTAGACGTTATGGCAGGCCTCTGCTACTACTGTATGTCACAGCAACTGAGTTTTTTAGGCTGTCGGACCTAAAGGGACCAATACAATCATTTTTTCATCAGATACCTGCTATAAGGCCTAATAGCTTTCATAAACTACCCTAATATTAAAATATCATTGACCAAAACAAACATGCCTTTAAGGTAGGGGTAAACGCGAATTTGGGTAAAATTTTTAAGTGCACATGAATCGAAAATTAACTACCAATTTTTTTACGTTATTACGTAGCTGATAATCCCTATATTTGATTTTCAGTCATTTCCCTCCTTTTTATGACAAGGAGTTTGTGATCAGACAGTTTGCATGCGGCCAAAAGGTCTCTGTGACGTCATTCATGTGTAATGGTCAAACATGAAATACATCTGACATGGTGACAAAGCTTAAACCTGGAAAGATTTGCACAACTGGCGGCCCTGGTAGTGAATCTTGGTGGTTCCCCCCGACAGTTTTATTCCACGCAACTACCAAAAACAAAGTGATGCACTCGACTAAATGCACATGAATGACATCATGACTATTCACCAGAGCCCAGGTCTTTGTCTAGAATTTTAGTGAGAAAGTCCTAACTTTCGTCGCATTTTAAAATAAGTTCCTGCTACTTTTAGTAAATTGTTTTCCCCTTAAAATGTCTTTTAAAACACCAATTTTCATATTGAAGAAAAAACTAGCTTTGAAATTTCAATTCACGTGCACTTTAAGGAGTTTAAAAAAGGGATTTAAATATAAAGAAAAGAAATAATGTTTTGAAACACCACCAGACTGTTGATACTCCCAAAAGGGCACTCCAGGTTGGTAGCGAACTGTTTGGTGTCCATGTTACGATATACTTCCGGTGCTATGACATACTTCCGGTATTTAAGTTAGCAAAAGAAACCGTAACTGGATGTAACTGGATTCCGTGCAGCTGATTAAAACAGGGCTTCTGAATAACACAGAGTGTATTTGACTTGCTTTTGTCTGACATTGAAACATGGTGTCAGAAGTAAAGAACTAGTTCAAAAAAAGGCAGTAACCGATCGTCGATCTCTTCACAAACATGCCTGAGACGATAGAAGCACCACAACCCTCAACTTCGTTGAGTTTTACTTCGAATTTTCCCGTACCGTCGCCGATGGTATGCCAAGGAGACAAAGCCGCCAGCTGGGAGTTCTTCAGACAACAATGGGAGGACTACGATGTTGCTACAGGTTTAGACCAACGAGACCCTAAAATCAGGTTAGCAACGCTATGATCCGTGACGGGGAGAGAATGCATGCAGATTTTTATTAATCTAAAACTAACAGACGAGGAGCGGTAGGATGTCAAGACATGCGTCGAAGCACTCGAAACACATTTCAAACCTAAACGCAATGTAGTCTATGAGCGCTATGTATTTAACATGTGTTCACAAAACGCCGAAGAAACCGTGGATGAGCTCGTAAACCGAATCAGAAAACTAGTGTCGTCATGTCAATTCGGGACTCTCACGGAAGAACTTATGCGCGACAAACTCGTGCTAGGAATTAACCATCAATCAACGAAGCTACGTCTACTCAAGGAAGAGGATCTTACGCTAAACAAAGCCATGAACATTTGTCGTTCAAGCGAAATTGCGAACATTCAACTGAAGTCCATGGAGGCGTCTTCTAAAGAAGTCGAAGAGGTACACGCCGTCCAAGGAAAGACCGACAGAAAGCCAAACAAAACGCCCCTCAACGGCGGCAAGACAAAGCTGCGCGCTACAAAGGACCACCGACCGGCCGCCAAAGGGCACAACAGCTCGAAACGAAAGTGCTACCACTGTGGAAGACTACTAGATCACAAGCTCAAAGACTGCCCAGTCTTCTGACAAACATGCAACTCGTGTGGAAAGGAAAATCACCTCTCCTCGGTTCTTTATCTTCAAAACAAAGCACACGTGATGTTCGTGCGGTCGACGAATTTGACGAAGAATCTGTCGAAAAATCGGACGAAGAACCGATATTGCGCATCGAAGACGTGTCTTCAGTCAAAGCACAAGGAAAACAGCTCTTCGCAAGACTGAACTTTCTAAGCAATTCCGACCGTTTAGGAATGCAACTAGAGTGCCAACTGGACACAGGAGCGAAATGCAACGTGATGAGTTACGACGACTTATCACGCATACCGGAAATCCGCCTTTACAAAGCTCAAACTTCGTTTGTTTGATGGATCGTTGATGAAGCCCATCGGAGCCACGTCATTGACAGTGGAAAATCACAACAACCCAACCAGACCAATTACCGACGACCTTGTATTTCAAGTGATAGAGACCAACAACAAACCCCTGCTGTCTGCAGAAACTTGTCAGAAGCTCGGACTTATTCAGTTGAAAATAGCTCCACTATACAGTGTCCCAGAGACAAACACCCCGCTCAGCTGCAAGGAAACACTAAGCACGTACAAAGACGTATTCGAAGGCTTAGGAAACATGAGCAACGCGAGTTTTGTCATAGATGATAGATGTACACCCGTTCAACACCCTCCACGACGCGTCCCAGTAACGATAAGCAAAGAGGTGAAAGAAAAGATCGCCGACCTTGTGGGAAAGGGTATCATCAAGAAAGAAAAAGAGCCAACTGATTGGATCAGCAGCGTGGTGGTTGTGGCAAAATCCAACAAAATACGAATTTGCCTCGACCCTAAAGACCTAAAAAAAAAAGCGCTCAAAAGATCTGAATACCAGATGCCAACACTTGATGAGCTACTTCCGAAGCTCAACAACGCGAAAGTGTTCAGTACCCTAGACGCCAAGGACGGGTTCTATCAAATAGCACTAGATGAAGCAAGCAGCAAGTTGACGACCTTCTGGACACCGTTTGGCCGCTACCGATACCTCCGAATACCGTTTGGTATCAACACATCACCTGAAGAGTTTGAATGCAAGCTACAGGAGAAAGTCGCTGACCTTCCAGGAGTAGAAGTTCTACGAGATGACATGCTTGTCATTGGCTACGGAACAACTCAGCAGGAAGCTGACAGAAATCACGATGAGAATCTAAAGAGGTTTCTGAACAGAGCAAGAGAGGTCAATTGGAATTACACTTTACAACACAAAGATCCGCCCTCTATTAGAGTACGCATCACCATCACCTGGGTCTCCGGATTACCGGTCGGATGCCTAAACCACTAGGCCACTGAACCAACCACACTGGGAACACATATTTTTACTAATTTCTGTTCCCAAATTAACCTTGTCTGTTTGTATTTCTCAGAAATCGCTAATGAATCGCCATCCAAACGGGAATAGGCTGGTGATCCTAAGTAATTAAGGCAATCAGTTGCTAATATATCCCCTCCCTACCTTACTGTACTTAATTAATTTCTAGGGGGATCTGGCCGTGCATCGCCGACCGACCGGGGAGTAGTGACGTGATCCTGGTTGCAGAAAATGTGTGAAATTGTCTCCTCGGACCTTACCATAAAAATAAGGCCACACTGTGTATGTGTTGTACAGTAAAAATATGTGTACCCAGTGTGGTTGGTTCAGTGGCCTAGTGGTTAAGGCATCCGACCGGTAATCTGGAGACCCAGGTTTGATTCCTGGCTGAGCCACATTTTCACTTAATTACTTAGTTGTTGATTTCTGTTCCCAAATTAACCTTGTCTGTTTGTATTTCTCAGAAATCGCTAATGAATCGCCATCCAAACGGGAATAGGCTGATGATCCTAAGTAATTAAGGGAATCAGTTGCTAATATATCCCCTCCCTACCTTACTGTACTATATATATATATATATATATATATATATATATATATATATATATATATATTTATATATATATTTTTAATATATTATTTTTTAATATATTATTACGATTATTATTTGCCATTCTCTTGCATTTTTAATATTGTATTGCCATTGTATTTTTTCACTTAAGATGGTCAAATAAAGCGCATTATTATTATTATTATCTAAAGCTAAACAGCAAGAAGATGAATTTACGTCAAAAGGAAGTTAAATTCATGGGACATGTTATCAGCAGTGATGGTCAAGAAAACCTGACCCAGACAAGATCACAACCATTGAAAAGATGCCAAAGCTCACAAGCAAACAAGAATTGATGAGTTTACTCGGCTTTATCAATTACTTACCCAAATTCCTACCACAGCTCGCGCAAGTCTCACAACCCCTCATAGACTTGACAACGAAGAACGCACAGTTTGTCTGGTCATAACTACACGACAGAGCTTTTACAGAGGTAAAGCGCCTCGTAAGCAACCATCCGGTGCTAAAGTACTATGACATAAACGAAGAAGTCACACTTCAGTGCGACGCTAGCGAAAAAGGACTCGGGGCAACACTACTCCAGAGTGGAGAACCCGTCGCATTCGCCTCACGAACACTGTCAACTACCGAAAGAAGATACGCACAGACTGAGAAGGAGTGTTTGGCCATCGTCTTTGGTTTTCAGAAATTCTCACAGTACATCACCAGAAGAGCCAAGGTCACAGTCGAGTCAGACCATAAACCACTGCAATCTATCTTCAAGAAGTCCCTTCTGGAAGCACCTTGTCGCCTGCAAAGAATGATACTGAGACTCCAATGATGCAACTTGGATGTAACCTACAAGCCCGGACCTCAAATGTACATCGCACATCACCTGTCATGAGCCTCAATGTCAGACTCCGTTACCCCAGATAAAGAGTTTCAAGTGTTTGCACTAGAGCTTGAAGGCATCGGTCCACTGAATAAAGTAAAGATCAGCAGCGACAGACTGGCCCAGCTGCAAAAAGCCACAGAACAGGACCCTGTAATGCAGACCCTAAAGATCACTATACTAATGGGATGGCCTACGGAGAAAGAGGAATTACCGGTACACATAAGAGAGTTCTGGACCTACAGGATGAACTGACCTTACACAATGGTGTACTGTTCAAGAATCAGAGGCTGATAATTCCTAAAGCACTACGCACAGAAGTAACATCCAGGATACACTCAAGCCACCTCGGTATCGAAGCCTGCCTGCGGAAAGCAAGGGATCTAGTATTATGGCCCTCGATGAATGCTGAGATCAAGGAGACTGTCACAAATTGCTCCATTTGTGCTGAGTTCCAAGCAAAGCAGCAAAAACTGCCAATGCAGTCACACTAGATCCCTGATCGTCCATGGAGCCGCCTATCATCAGACCTGTTCACACTTCACAACAAGGAATACATTGCCCTTGTTGACAGTTACTCAGACTAAGTCGAAGTCAGTCAGCTAAAGGTAACCACATCGACAGCCTTCTACAAAGAGTTCTACAAAGAACAGTTTAGCCGACACGGTATCCCAGACATCCTAATGACAGACAACGGTCCGCAGTATACCAGTCGCGAGTTCACGGAGTTCACGAGAGAGTGGGAGTTTAAACACCTCACATCCTCAGCCTACCACTCAAGATCCAACGGTAAATCCGAATCTGCAGTAAAGATTGTGAACAATCTTTTCAAGAAAGCGATAACAGACAAGAAAGACCCCTGGTTGGCGCTACTCGATTACTGAAACACCCCAACTGAAGGAATCAAGTCCAGCCCATGTCAAAGACTCATGTCGAGAAGAACAAGGACACTTGCACCAGTGACAACTAACCTGCTATATCCTGAAGTTGTTGACGGAGTACAAGAAAGTCTACAGCTCAGGAGGCAGAAAGCCAAGAGTTACTTCGACAAGAATACTAAGACACTACCCGAACTGGACATTGGCCAAGACGTCCGAGTGGCTGGACAACGAAAGAAGAAAATGCCTCGAGAAACTGTCAGAAAAGTCCTATCTGATTCAAACCGACAGAGAAACAGTCAGCAGGAACAGAGAAGACCTCAGACCAAGGTTGGATTCAGACCAGGCCACCAGCATCGCACCAAGTCTCATCCCAGAGGAAGCCAAGTCTGCATGTGAAGCTGACACTACTCAGCCTCAGACTCCGGCTACGCCAGATCCAAGTATTGCTAGGAGAACCAGCTCGATGACCGTCAAGCCTCCAGCTAGGTTCAAAGACTATCTTGTTTGAAAGACAATTTAATTTGAGTGACATTTACCTATCCCATATAATGTTAGTTTATTGAACACGATATTTGCTGATTATGAGCACTATGAGAGACAATTGCTGATTAGGGACACTGTTACAGACATCAAGATCAATATTTTTGTCATTCAGCTATCAAAAAATCAAGCTAGAGTTAACGAACGGCATTTTATTTTTACAGTTCAGTTTATAAAAAAGAAGGGAGATGTTACGATATACTTCCGGTGTTACGACATACTTCCGGTATGTCAGTTAGCAAAAGAAACCGCATATAACTGGATTCCGTGCATTTGATTAAAACAGGGCTTCTGAATAACACAGAGTGTACTTGACTTGCTTTTGTCTGACATTGAAACAGTCCACCTACTAATTGCCAACTCAAATTCAAATTTTAAACCTTCATTAAATTTTTAATATTTTCTATTTCCCTAAAATATAACAAATCCATTGAGAATATTTCTCTTTCCGAATATACCCGCAAATCATCAAAAAAATTCACAAAATATCGCACAACGTAGCTTCGTGTAATGAGCGTAGGGATTTTTGATTGCTTGAAACAGATTGAGATATTAACATTAAATCATGACAAAGTACATTCCCACCCTCAATAAGTAGCAATTTCCTATAACAACACTACAAAAATTACTCACACCCCCTTCTGGTCAAGAGATTCTCACCAAAGAACGTTATTCATTAACGGACATGAAAAGGTTTTGGCAGCTCAGTTGTTTGTAAAGTTGTTACAGTTAAGGTAAAATTATCAGTCATCATATAGTGGAAAGAAAACATTATTGGGAGGGCACTCTGAACCACAACCTGACTCTAACCTTGGGAGTCCAGTGCCCACCCCATGCCTGCCCCCGCCCCCTCCCCCTCCCCCTCCCCCAATTTCCACTGATAATAGCGGAGGTCCAGGGGGCCCGAAGGGCCGCCAAGCGGAGAACCATACCTATAGAAACCCGTCAACTGCTTTTCTCAAAGGTAAAAATGGCTAGCGGTATTGCTCGTGGGCGCGTACGCACGACGACGGTGGAGTTGCCCAATAACTAATAATATCCTAATAATAACCATAATAATCCATCGTGGCGGCCATACTCCACCTGGCCCAGCAGCTGACCAGCTACTTTACAGCGTACGTCTTTGATACTGGACATCCATCTTATAGCCAATTGACACCTGTCAAAACAAGGTATCCGCTGACCAGTGTCACGTGGCCATATCGCGGGCTCAAGTTAAGACCTCATCGAGGTCAGCTGTTTTTTTTTAAATTGACCGCTGACCAGGTACTTGCTTTCGATTTAATCGCAGGCTCAAGCCAGGTGTGGGACACCCAAACCGAGGCTTAATTTTTCGCGCGCTTTCTGCGGCTCGTAATTTCACATTCACTTGGTTTCTTCATTTTGAGAAAACAACTTCATCTTCTTCGATCGAAGTTTGTCTTTAAATTCGCGTAAAAAGCATAAAAATCAAGAACTTGTCAAATGATACTCCGGAAGGTAAATTTTTAAGTGATGAAAGGAAGAGCGATTTTTCTCAAGAAAAGCTTCAAACTTGGATCGATTGTGCGGTTGAAAACAGTATAATTCAACGCTTCAAGGGCTTTCACTTTACCGCGGCATCTTGCATCTCACTAAGAAAGGTCACTTAACAGTTTACCTGTGTTAATGGGAGGAACGAGTGTCTCAAACTCTGTGGAAAAAGCTCTTTCTTTGGACAAACCGTTTGCTATTTTTGAGGATACTTGTTTTTACTTTACTGAAGCTTACGAATTTTCAAGTGGTAGAAACCTCTACAACACAGCGCAGGACAGTGAGGTAAATTAAATAAATAGAAGCTTAACATTTAACAGCTTAACATCGTTGTTACTTTTGCTCAGGAATGAAACTTGTATTTTTTTCTCTGGAATGGATATAAATAACAATCATCTGTACTCGTTTTGGACGCAAAGAAGTAGTTGAATTGTTTGGTTTTTTTTGTTACGTTGTTTTCTTTGCAAGCGAACGAGTGTTTTTACTCGGCTTGGCTGACTGTCATTCGATCTTAGTACCTCAACAGCGTTAAGAAACTTTTGCCCTTATCTTAATAACACGTAATCACAATGAGTCCTCGTAAAATTAAGGATTAAAGGCGGAAACTCAAGCTCGAGTAAAAAAAATGACAAAACAGAAAAAAAAATCCGATCAAATGCGTCTCAAAATCTGACATAAAATTGTCAAAATGCTGTCAAAAATGTCAAAGACCAGCGCGCTTCACTCGTCATTTGAAAAACGTTTTAGAGATCTTCGTCGAAAGCGGCCTGTAAACAGCAATATTAAGTTTCGTTTGAACCGGTAAGAATCAGCGTTTGGATGTTAAAAACACCGAAATGGGTTGACTGGCTGGGCTAGCTTTGATAAATTTTATAGTGGACGGGTCTGCGAGAGAAATGCTGGTATGGTTTGGCTAGCACTTTCTTCGAATTAATTCGTTAACTAGATGACGCTTTCCCACTGAGAATCATTAATTGAAGAAGGTTCTTCGGAAGACATGGGAAGTACCAGTAAAACTATCAAAGCTCTTTAGCGTTTTGTGTCAGCCAAGGAAAGATTTTGTGGGAAATGGCGCTATTATTCAGCTCTGTCGCGTTCCGAGTGATTGCTGCCTCTGTGATTCCTGTTGACTGCTCTAAACGATCAGGTGTGGACCTCTTTTTTGTCTTTTCTCCGGACATTTATGTCAAAATTGCTAGCAATTTTTGTTACTTGTCTAATTTCTCCACCTTCTCCAAGAATCTTCGAAGAAATATTATTCGTATTGTGCTTTGTTTTCTTGTAATACTTATGTTTGTTATTCTGTTGTTTCTGAACCGCGGTCAATTCCTGTTTACTTCTCTTAACGATCAGTTTACCCTTTATTGTCTTTTCTACGGGCATTTATGTCAAAATAAATACCGATTTTTGTAGATTAATCAGTACAAGCTATTTTTATTACAAGCTAGTCTTGTTTAATTTCTCCACCTTCTCCTTCTTCCAGCAAAACACTCGCATCGTACTTTGTTCGCTTGCAGTGTTTTTTTATCCGCTTTGAATTCCGTTACGCTTTCATCTAAAAGTAGTTAATTAGGACTCACGAATGTCTGTATTTTTTTTGCACACGTTTGCTATCGAAAACTCTTCGTTTTCCCTGCTGCTGCTCAATTGTTTTGGACACAAATTAAACTGGCCCAAATAAAGCCATGCGAATTTGCTCGGTGAGAGTGTGCAGCTCCGATTCTAGGCTTGGCCTGGCTAAATATATATATATGGCCTTCAGCTTTTTTTTTATAATCGCTACATACCAGACTGGAATGGTGTTCCATCGAACATCATGCATGCACCTTCTTTAAGCAGTTTTAAGTCCTATCTATTACATTATTTGTGTCAATTTTAAATCAGATGTAGCTTGTGAGTGTGTAATTTAATTAGGTTAGCTTTGGATTGTATTTCAATTTTACTTCTTAATTTTTAGTGTCAATCTCAAAGCAGGGTGACTTATAAGAGACAATTATTTGATTTAATTTGATTAGGTTAGCTTTGGGCCACGTTTTAATTTCACCTCTTAGTTTTTAGAATGTGTAATACAGTAATAGCCCACATACAAGAACCTGAATTTTCCAATTTAGTCTAAATAGGTTCTTATATAAATGGTACTTAAAGCAAATGTAGGCTACCAAGGTTCTTAAAATAGGTTCTTATATTTTCATATGAATTTTATCTGAATATACTATGCAGGTACAGTATATGTCCTTAACAAAACATAACAAAGAAACTCATTCAGCAGTTTCTACCTTAACACTTTTACAGCAACCCCACTGATAAGAACCTAACTTAAAATAAAAGCCTTAATAGGTTCTTATGTGGAGGGGGCTTAAAATGAAAATTTTGGCCTAACAGGTTCTTAAAACCCAGGTTCTTATACATGGGCTATTACTGTATTAGATAATATTCTTTGTATGGGAATTTACTTTCTCCCAATTATTCTCCAGTCATGCAATTTTTTTGTATCAACTTAGATGTATTCACATGACAAAATATTATAAAACTTAAAACTTAAAATTAAACTTAAAGTAAGCTCTTTCTCATCAATGTACACGTCCTTTGGACTTCGTTCTCCTGCATGCAGTCTTTCAATTAATTTTATTCATAGCTGGTCACACCAATCTTGTGGTATGTTTGGATGACATTCAGCACTAACGTTTAATGGGATTTTTGATGTTTGTTGAAGTATGTTGTGCAATTTCAAATGTACATGGAGAAATGTGGGACTAGTCCTTACCTTTCTTGCAAAATAGAAAATCAAGTTAAGATGGCTAACACGGATTTCCAGCACTTTTGCTTTGGTAAATCATTACCTTAAATCCTCACACTACATTGTTAATTACATTGATAGTGATATCAACCAAATGCCCAATATTTTATTATCAAGTTACTTAGTCTTGCACTTGGCTGGCCAGAAGAGCAGCTGGATTTCTTTTTGAAAACACTGTAGGTGCATTGATTGATGAGCTTAATGTCAGCAAGAAGTAACTGATCAAAAGAAATATCTTGGTCTTAATGAATATCATCTAAATATTTTTATTGATGTCCATGTATCTTTCTTTCATAATTTTTTTGAGGCATACATATATCCAGAGGATACACAATTTCTGATTTCCAACTGTCTCATGGGAGGCTTTGGATAACTGAAATTGCATTCATTATGAAGTGATGATCTGAATCACTATATATCTGATGTCGGATACTGATTCAAAATAGCATTCACCAGGCTTCTCCACCAATTTCTAGTGGCTCTAAACCATAACTAAGTAGCCTACAGTTGAACAGGGAAACAGACCTGTCCTTAGGTATTGCTCTAAGATGTTAAGAAATGTTTTGTTTTAAAAATTTATAGATGCAAAGTAGCGTTGCAGGTTCTTTTTTACATAAAGTATTAAAGATTATTTAAAATTAAAAAAGAAACCTACCTCAATATTTTTATTTTGCTTTTTAACATCTCCAAACTCAATTTGCAAAGGTGTTTTTATTACCTTACTCAATAAAACGCTTGTTTTTAGGAGGGGTGGGGGTCCAAATCCGTAAAAGGGGGTTCATATCTGCTAGCAGTTCTGAACTAGGAGGTCCAAATCTAATCCACAAGCAGATTTGGACTGGAGGGTGCAAATCTGCGGGGGGTACAAATCCACTATGCCACTGGCCCAGATCACCTTTCCATACTATTTTTTACAGTATTAGGTCTGTAGCTTGAGTGAGGTCAGATATGAGTGAGGTGATATGACAAGCAGACTATATGTAAATGCCAGTAGGAAAAGAATGCTTTTGGAGCTCCGCTTTTAGGCTTGGCTAAATATATATATTACTATTATCAGTTACCAATATTAAGATTTAGACTGGTGTTTACGTAGTTATTAATGCTAATTTTAATACTATACCCAGTTTACAGCCACTTTGACACTAAAACACTTTCTATTGAAATTATCCTGGAATTCAAGTTAATAGTGCAGACAGTGATAATATTTTGCTTTTGAAAATTACATACGTTTAAAGTTTACACTGTAAATCCACAAACCATTTGAAAATGAGCATTAACGATTTCAAAAACTTGCCACAATTATGGTCTTTATTCGTGTTGGACTATTATTACACTTAAAAAGGCAGGAGGATTTTTATTGGTAACTGTTTGAGTTTGATGTATTGAAGTTAAGAAATAATATATAGATTTAGCCAAGCCTAAAAGCGGAGCTCCACGATTAATAATTTTTTTTACTGGTAATGAAGAACACCGCACGGCTTTCCTTGCGCCAATATTTTATGTTTAGAGCAGTCACGGGGAATTGACCGCGGTTCAAAAACATCAAAACATTACAAGAAAACAATACAGTCGACGCGTGTGTTTGTTCAAAAACAAATTTAGCAATCAAAGAATGATCAAATATTTTCATCCAACATCGTTGGACGAGCATGTTTGACGGTTTAGCCACCTCTCACAATAGTGCATTAAATGGCTTTCCATGTTTGATCGAAATCAAACATGTTCATCCAAAATTTCGCACTACGAACAAATGTTTGATCGTTTAGCCACCTCAACAAACAAATCGTGCACAAACGGTAAAAAGCAACCAAACGAGCCACGTAACGTCGAAAATTTCAGCAATAATATGCAAAAATCATTTTTTTTGGACTCACTTGGTCCCGTGTTTGATCAAACATTATTTTGCGTTTAGCCACCAAACGTTATGCTTGACAAACACGATAATGGAAGAAAATGTTTGATCTTTTAGCCGGGACTTAACAAACATTTTTCATAGTACGTTAAGTTTAGACATAGCTTAAATGTCGTAGAAAAGAGAAAAACAAAAACAATCCTGATAGTTTGGATAGGTAATCGCATGGGGCCGAGTAAATATCACTTGTGCCAGTTTTCAGGAAAGTTGCTGAAATTGCCCTCATCGGGCAAAACATAAGTGATACTAATCCTTAATTTTTCGAGGATTCATTGCGATTACGTGTTAATAGCATAAGGGCAAACGTTTCTTTCAGTTCTTAACGCTGCAGAAACACAGACGCCGAAAACACATGTGCAGTCAGCCAAGCGGAGCGGTTTGTTCGTTCGCTTGTGAAACAACAAACAAACAATTCGACTAGCTACTTCTTTGTGTCCAAAACGAGTAGACTGTTATTTATATCCAGTCGAGACAGAAACACAAGTTTCCTTCCTGAACAAAATTAACAACGATTAAACCAAATGCTACGCTTCAATTTATTTAAGTTACCTGTGTTGTCGAGCTTTCTACCACTTGAAAATACGCATCGATCCACTATAGTAAAAACTCGCATCTACAAAAATAGCAAACGGTTTGTTCAAAGAAAGAACTTCTTCCACCAAGTGTGAGCTACTCGTTCCTCCCATTAATGCCGGTGAGTTGTTAAGAACTTTCTTGGTGAGCTGCAAGATGTCGCGGTAAAGTGAACAAGCCCTGAAGCGTTAAATCATTTTGTTTTTCAACCACACAATCCGGGCGCCATAGAAGTGGATCCAAAAATTGAAGAATTTCCTGCGAACAACCTTTTGCTCTTCCATTTTCCAGTTGAAAATTCACCTTCCGGAGTATCTTTTAAGTAGTTCTTGATTTTTATGCCCTTTATGCGAATTAAGAGACAGAAACTGAACTTCGAAGATGGTGTTGTTTTGCTCAAAATGAAGACACCAACTGAATGTGAAATCTCAAGCCGCAGAAAGCGCGCGAAAAATTAAGCCTCGTTGTGGCTTGGGTGTCTCGTTTTGGTTAAATTAACTTGACTTGAGCCTGCGATCCAATTGAAAACCATTACCTGGTCAGCGGTCAACTTCATAAAAACAGCGGACCTCGATGAGCTCTAACTTGAGCCCGCGATATGGTCACGTGATACTGGTCAGCGGAAACCTTGTTTTGACAGGTGTCAATTAGCCATGACACGGATGCCCTACATCTAAGATGTATGCTGTAAACTAGGTGATCAGCTGGAGTATGACCGCCATGTTGGATTATTATGATTATTATTAGGATATTATTAATTATTGGGCGACTCCGTCGTCGTCGTGCGTACGCGCCCACGAGCAATACCGCTAGCCATTTTTACCATGAGAAAAGCAGTTGACGGGTTTCTATAAGTATGGTGCTCCGCCGGAGCTCCGCTATAACAAATCAAAGCACTTGTTCACAGTCTATCTCTTCCTTTCTCTTGGTAAGTGATGGTTTCAGAATTCCTCATCACCTAATGCTGTTTTACATGTAGCTCTCACGATGAAGACTTGGAAATTTAAGTGACCATACTATCTATCAGTACAGGCCCATTTACACAGGCAATTTTTGTCGCACAACTCAACATAATTTCTGTAGCGCTTGAGTTGCAACTTCAAAATCGAACATGTAAAGTAGGTGCGATTTCAACCCAATTTTAGTGCAATTGGTCGCCGCAATATTGCAGCGGTTTCAAACTTGCTTGAAACTTGATGCAATTTTGCTGCAATTGTTTGCTAAAGCCATGCTTCGTGAGTTGCATCTCAAATCGGGCTGTATTGTGGCAACAAATTACAATAAAATTGCGCTAAAATCTCACCTAGTTTACATGTGCAATTTTGAAGTTGCGACTTTAGCGCGACAAAAATTGCCTGTGTAAACAGGTCTTAATGAAGAATGTTTACTTCCATGATGAATGCTAAATTCTCATAGTCAAGCTAAACAATCGGCTGGTCATTGTCCACTATAAACTGATGGCCCCTTCTTCAAAGAAATAGTCTTTGACATCATCTCGAACTTCTCTTGCTTGAACTGTTGATGAGCGGGCACAAGCATCTGAGTGTAGGTCACAAACTTCATCATGACTGCCTATTTTTTTTCTTTACAATACTGACACAACATTGCCAAATTCATCCTCAGTATCAATATAGCCTGGAGGTGAGTAGCATATTTCCTTCCTGGTAATCAGAAAGTTGTGTAATGCAATGCAGGCCCGCATTGCATTTAGAACATCTAACTCTAGTGTTCTTAGTAGCAATCTAAATCGAGTGCATAGCAATCCAAAAGCGTTTTCCACAATCCTAGGCCTCCTTGCCCTTGAAAGACGATAATTGGATATTTTCTCATCCCCCATTGCTGATCGATGCGGAAATGGCTTCATTAGATTTTGATTCGAGGCAAATGCTTCGTCACCCAACAAAAAATAAGGTATTGGGTTTGTTCTTTTTCCAAGTTTAGAAGGTTCTGGGAAATAATTTGACTTGCATGTATTTCTTAGGCAACTGTCCTTCCTGGTGATCCAAGATCAAATGAAATAAATTTAGCATTGGCATCAGCTACAGCCAGGAGAACAATACTGAATTGTTTTTTGTAGTTGAAGTACTCAGAGCCCGAGTTTGGATGAGCATGCATGTTAAAGTGTTTTCCATCTATGGCTCCAACTGCATGTGGAAGCTGCCATTTGGATTCAAATTCCTCTGCAATTTCTTCCCAATGTTTTTTTGTACTTGATGGCTTTAGGTATTCATCCCTCAACACATTATACAGGACTTCACACACCTCAGGTATGATTTTTGAAATAGATGAAGTAGATATACGAAAGCTATAAGTGAGATCTTTGTATGAACAACCAGATAACAGAAATCTCAAGGTAACACATAAGCGGACATGAACTGATATGGCATCTCTCATGATGGTGTTTTTCTTTTCAATTAGAGGAATTAGCTTCTCACAAAGCTCATCAAACAGAACAGAGTCCATTCTGGAAATTAGAAGGAAATATAACAATTAAAAAAACAACAACTGAGAACATCGCAAAATAAAAAGGATAAAGTTTGTCAGTAACACGATAGGCAATCACAAAGTGTACAACTTGAACATCAATTCAGAACTTTTAAAAATCATGCTTGTTTTTCCTCCGCTTTACATCAGTAACAATTTTGGTCATTGTTTAAGGCTGTGCAGGGCACTTAAATTATCTTATTGTGTATGTATTTGTTTAAAGCGTATTCACAAACTGTAATGACAGATTCCAATGTCTGATACAGGGAATATTCGTGACTGACGAGTTTTCAAATTCTAAATTTACTCAATAAATTTTGTGTATTGTGCCGTATTGATAATTGCATGTGTGATTGAAATCTCGAGGTACAAAATGCTTATTTCAAAAACTTATGTTTGATGTTTTTGTTTAAAAACAGTATTTT